>JAMBLF010000964.1:0-161415 GCA_030578115.1 Leucoptera coffeella | reverse complement strand
TTATTAACCCGACGTTTCGGCTACGTTGCAGCAGCCATGGTCACGGGCAGACTGACCATGTCTAAGTCCGGTTACTTATTAATCATGAGTATAAATCGTGAATCTCTCTATTAAAGACTTGATAAAACCACCAACCATCATTAACCCTTGCGGGGTAGTCAAAGGTTCGGGTCTCCATCTCTGCAATTGTTAAGGTAGTAATTCTATGGACACCTCGAACCCACGTGTTGACAAAGTCAGTACTCAATGTGACAGGTGATAAGGCAAGTCGCCATTTACAAGCACTAACTATTACCTGTTCGACGAACAGTTAGGTTTCCTCACGATGTTTCCCTCACCGTATAATTCGATGCATTTTGTAAATGTGTTTCTATTACGTAAATGTACATAAAATGTACATGTATTCATTAAACTTCATTTCCATTGGTACATGCTCACGCGGGATTTGAACCCTGTGCCCACTGATACAGAGCCAAGCCCCAAACAACTGAGCTACGTCGAATTATAACATATGTATATTGTTTTTAACTATTTATGTTTTATTTCAGTTTGATCTGCATGCGTTTGAAACCGAAATTATTGGAGAAATCCTACCAAGAGTTAGAATTGAATTTCAAGTAAGTATTAACACATTCTTTGCCCTAATTTGGGACGAAAAAAGAACGCTAACTAGCTGCCGTTCTTCCCGGCATGTCGTAGGATGTAACTATGGGATTACGGGTAATGGAATCTGTTGGGTTATGGGCTAGCACAGGTTGCACTTATACCTTAATAATAATAATAAATAATAATATTTGGATGGATATTATACACCAATTGAACTAGCCCCTTGGTAAATCCATTTTAGACTTGTGTTAAGGGTACTATATCACGTATCACGTACTAGTCAACGTATATTTAAATAATGTATACATATTATATATAGATAAATACATATATAGCATATATAATCAACAACCAGACTGGAAAGCAGAAAAAAAGCGTAGTTCTTAACTCTGCCTCCATCGGGAATCGAACCCTTAATACATGTTCCATTCTAGTCTGGGACGTAAAAAGAACGCTAACTAGCTGCCGTTCTTTCCGGCATGTCGTAAGAGACTCTGAATGAAATCTATTGAGCGATGGACTAGTAATTGTCATTAATGTTTTGCCTTTATTACCCCGATACTTATGCTGAAAGAGACCAAAAAGATGTTATGCCTCCGATGTTCTGCCCATCTCAAAAGGGATTAAAGGAAGTGAATGTATATGTATGTATGTAAATAAAATTCTTGATCACCTCGAATAGAATAACATAACACAGAAATATTATTGAAAAACGGTGACGTTAGAAGTATCTATAACCACCGAGTGTGTAAAAGTATCCACTGTGTCCTACAGGAAAAGAGGAAGCTTCCTACCTGGGCAGGTGTTCGTCCAGTCTAATGGCCTGACTTGGAAGTTTGTATATATCTTGTTTCGGTTAAATATTTCAATTGCGCGTTCTAGGATATTGATTTTTGTAATTATTTGTCATTTCTTGCTGGCGTCATCTGTGATAATTATGTTAAACTAATTGCAGCTTAAGTTTCGCTCCTTAGAAGTCGCCACATGTATAATGTGTTAATTTTATATAATTTGACGACCTTTGTGGCGCGATCGGTTAGCCACCTGAACGCTAATCGTGAGGTCCCGATTCCCGGTGGAAGCAGAGTTGAGAATTACGGTTTCTTCTGCTCTCCAGTAAGGTTGTTGATAATATACAAATATAAGCTAAATATATTTTTAAATATACGTTGACTAGTATCCATAACACAAATCTTAAATGTACTTACCAAGGGGCTAGTTCAATTGGTGTAATAATGTCCAAATATATTTTTCTTATTACTTTTGTATGTTACAGGCTATACACTCGTGCCCTGGTAGGATTGGCATGTAACTTGCATCGGGGCCGAGAGCTGAGGTCGTTTTTCATCGATTTACTTGAAAGGTAAGGTACAATGTGTTTAACCTCCGTGAAGTAAACGGTTAGAACAAACGCAGTTCAATAATACTAGATCTGGGGCCTTACTCCACTAATGCATTGTAGGCACAATATTACTTCAATATTGATACAGTAATATTGTGCCTACAATGCATTAGAGTAAGGCCCCTGAACCTCTGACTACCCCGCAAGGGTTAATGAACGCAATTGTCCTTTTGTCTTTTATTAATATATTTATTTATATTGCAGATGCGTAGAGCCTTTGAGACTTGGGGCGTGGCCTAAGACAGACCTAGCTCAATTCCTGATGGCCTACGAACAGTGCGCCCTACAGATGGATGTCCTAAGGTAGGTCTAGATCTATACATCACTACATAGTATAAAACAGAGTCGCGTTCTCTGTCCCTATGTCCCTTTGTATGCTTAAATCTTTGAAACTACGCAACGGATTTTGATGCGGTTTTTTTTTAAAGATAGAGTGATTTAAGAGGAAGGTTTATATGTATAATAACATCCATTAAATAGTGGAGTAGGCTATATATTTTATACCCGTGCGAAGCCGGAGCGGGTCGATAGTGTCCTATAATCCCTTTCAGGGTGGACTGAACCTTGGAGATAAATCCTAGGTCACTTTTAGCATGAATATTAAAGTATTAATGTACAGTCAGCGCTAAAAGTGCAGTCCCAGTAACGGTATATGGTTTACGGTTATAAGAACAAAAGATAATATGTTACATTTTAAAACTGCCGCCACTATGCATTGTCATGGCCACTATACGTTCGCGTGCTTCGTGAAAATATTCTCTTTTGTTCTTATAAACTTCAACCTTAAAAAAAGTTACCGGGACTGCACTTTTAGCATTGACTGTATTGTTGTTAATGTAAGTTGAACATTGGAGGTTGGTAGTCTATCGCCCTGTATAGATTTCTTTTGTCCCTAGTCCTTTAGTCGCCTCCTACGACATGCCGGGAAGAACGGCAGCTAGTTAGAATCCTTTTTACGTCCCAGACTAGAACGGGATATATAATACAAATATATATAGTTAGTCATTGTAAATGGCGACATGGCTTACCATCTGTCACATTGATTACTGACTATCTGGTCAACACGGTGGTTCGAGGTGGCCATAGAATTACTACCTTCGCAATTGCGAAGATGGACACCTGATCCTCTGACTACCCCGCAAGGGTTAATGCGTTTTTATTTGTATGTCGGTATACAGTGGCATGGTTCTGTCCACCCCGAAAAGGATTAAGACGTGAATGTATATGTTTAACAAGTTTTATTTCTCTTTACAGAGAAGCAGATTTGAAAATCGTTTGGGAGAGATATATGAAAGTCATTAATATATGTCTCCTAACCATGTATCATATATGATTAGAAGATGAATTATTAGATTAAGTTCACATACATACACATCACGCCTGATGCCCTGTAGAGGGGTAGGCAGAGATCACGGATCCCCATCTGTCCCTGACAAACCACTTTCGCTTCATTGACACTCATACACCTCTAACACACTCGGCGGTTATAGGTACTTCTAACGTCACCGTTTTTCAATATGGCTTACAATGTTAAAGTTAATATATACACTTTTGATTAATAGTTTTGAGAGATTCGCGATTTATACTCATGATTAATAACTAACGGGACTTATCGCGAATGTTTTTGAAACGTCTGGTTAATAAAGGTAACTTTTTTATATAAAAACATACGCAATAATTCCCGTTAGTTATTAATCATAACCTTAGTTTACTTAACAAAAAGGGGTAGACAGAAGTATAGAATACACATTTTTCCCGATCCTGACAAACCACTTTCGCTTCATTGATATTATGTTAATATTTTATATTACTACATAGTTTTATACTGTAATTATTACACCATAATTATTTAGTTTTATCACTACATAGCATAAAACAAAGTCGCTTTCTCTGTCCCTTTGTATGCTTAAATCTTTGAAACTACGCAACGGATTTTGATGCTGTTTTTTTTAATAGATAGAGTGATTCAAGAGGAAGGTTTATATGTACAATAACATCCATTAAATAGTGGAGTAGGCTATATATTTAATACCCGTGCGAAGCCGGAGCGGGTCGCTAGTATGATATATTATAAATATACGTCATTTTAATCCTAGTAAGTCACAGAAGTCTTAACCAAGTCTGAGACGTAAAAGGAATGCTAACTAGCTGCCGTTCTTCCCGGCATCTCGTAGAAGGTGACTAAGGGACTGGGGGCTATGGGAATCAATTGGGCAATGGGTTAGCTACCTTATCACCAATGTTTCATGTAACATCACAACCCCAATTTTTATGGCAAAAAGTGACCTAAGAATTTGATACTTGTTAATTCACAACACTATTACTAAAGTGATATTGAATTGAGATTGTGCTAAAACGCATTAGTGTACTTGTTACCTGATAATCAATATCCTACGTGACAGGTGGTAAACCATGTATGTATACAGATGCTGATTATTACTTATTCTGAGAAAAATATAGGATTCCTCACAATGTTTCTTACTTGTAGTTCAAATATTTATTAAATGTAAAATATAAGTTTTTTTTTGTATTATAATGCTAAGGTACATAATTGTAATTGTTAAATAAATACTGTAATTGAATAACTGAATGTTTAGTTTTTTTTAACTACCTTCCTTTTAGGCTACTCAAATTCCATACTTAAACTGTTCATGTGTACATAGTATAAACATAGTCGCTTTCTCTGTCCCTATGTCCCTTTGTATGCTTCAATCTTAGAAACTACGCAACAGATTTTGATGCGGTTGTTTTAATAGATAGGGTAATTCAAGAGAAAGGTTTATGTGTATAACATCCATTAAATAACCAGAAGTGCGAAGCTGGAGCGGTTCGCTAGTTTACACTAAGTCATTGCAAAAAAGAGAAAAGTACTCCGACCAATTCTATTGTTTCACGACTGTACCAATACAAAGATATCTCCTCCACATTTACTCAGTGCTAGTTTCGTGGCGCTATACGTATCAACAATAGTCTATTAGGCGATGGTCTAGCAATATGTCACCAATGTTCCGTATAAATAATAATTGGAACACTATTACACCAGTTGAACTACTCCTTGGTAAGTTCGTTTAAGACTTGTGTTAAGGGTACTAGTCAACGTATATTTAAGAAATATATACTTATATATATAGTATATATAATCAACAACCAGACTGGAAAGCAGAAGAAAAGCGTAGTTCTTAACTCTGCTTTCACCGGGAATCGAACCGCACGATTAGCGTTCAGGTGGTTAAACAATCGCGCCACGGAGGTCGTCAAATAAATGACATGACAACCTCAATATGAATTCTAAAAGTAACTAAGAAGGCTTGAAGTTCTGTCCACACCGAAAGGGATTAAAGGACGTGAATGTATAAGTATGTTGCCATTTACATCACTGTCAAATAGAGGGAAGTCCTGAAGATCGCTGGTAGTGGTTGGCTGAGGGCCACGAGTAATCGTGTTTTGTGTACCCTTGGGGAGGCCTACGTCCAGCAGTGGACTGACATAGGCTGATTGATAAAAATGACGTATAGAATGTATCTAGTGTTCACATACATATATTCCCCCTTCTACGTCCCTAATGTGATAGGCAGAGATTATTAGGCCACCTGGAACGGGTGACAATTCTCTTGCTTCAAACACCCATTAACCTTCTTACATGCTCTTCTGTTCTTCACTACTAACACCCGTTTTGAGAAGAATTCTTTTCGTAAAAAGTAACTAGGGTATGAAATAACAAAGCCAACATAATCAGGGATATCCAACCCGCTTTATTGAAGCAAATTCTATAAATAAACTTATATTTTTACAATAACGAGTTAAAACAATAGTCAGTAAGTAAATATCTAATTATTTTAATAAAAAGGACTAGACTCTGTTATTATAACTAAAATATAATTAAATACAAATTCGACGTGACTATTCACTTTTTGAGAAAACACTACGGGACTGGCATAAAACCAGCTATGGATTTGTTTATAGCAACATGACATATTTGCTTTTCAAAGTCTGAATAGACATATAAAGAAAATAAACTTTACGATCATTAACCATTCAGAAACATTCAGAGGTTTGAGTCAATCCCCGCAATTGCGAAGGCAGTAATTCTATGGCCACCTCGAACCCACGTGTTGACCAAGTCAGTACTCAATGTGACAGGTGGAAAGCCATGTCACCATTTAAGTACTGACTAATACCTGTTCGGGAACAGTTAGGTTTCCTCACGATATTGTCTCTCTCCGTAATATTCGGTGCATTTAGCAAATGTATTTTTATTGCGAAATTGTACATAGAAGATTAGAAATCTTTAATTAATTTGTAATAAAAATACATTTACGAAATGCGTCGAATACTACGGTGAGGGAAAACATTCTGAGGAAACCTACCTGTTCCCCAAACAGGTAATTTTCAGTGCTTGTAAATGGCGACATGGCTTACCACCTGCCACATTGAGTACTGACTATCTGGTCAACACGTGGGTTCGAGGTGGCCATAGAATTACTACCTTTGCAATTGCGGAGATGGACACCTGAACCTCTGACTACCGCAAGGGTTAATGGTAGTGAATGCGTTTGTCTTATTTTAATTCGTAAATATTTTCTCAAAAAGTAAACTTACATTCGCTTATGTGATATTTTTTCTGTAATTGCTTTTTTTTCTAAGAAGCTAACACTGTGCCGATTAAGAATTGTAAAATGAATATTGCCTCGAACTAGCTGCCTATCTTAACAAGACCAGTGATCACTACATAGTATAAAACAAAGTCGCTTTCTTTGTCCCTATGTCCATTTGTATGCTTAAATCTTTAAAACTACGCAACGGATTTTGATGCGGTTTTTTTTAATAGATAGAGTGATTCAAGAGGAAGGTTTATATGTATAATAACATCCATTAAATAGTGGAGTAGGCTATATATTTTATACCCGTACAAAGCCGGAGCGGATCGCTAGTATTACATATACTTCATTATTCTATGTCCTTATGAATGGAAAATTTCCTTTAGTGAAAGTTTCAAAACCTAGTATTATTGGTTTGTACAGATTTGTTCAAAGTAGCAATACGTTAAAAGTAAATATAACCGCCCAGTGTGTATGAGAAGATGTATGAGTGTCAATGAAGCGAAAGTTCTGTCAGGATCGGGGCAAATGGGGATCCGTGATCTCTGCCTACCCCTCTACAGGGAATCAGGCGTGATGTGTATGTATGTACCGATAGGCAATCTATCTTGTTAGGAAAGTAGAGGCGTGAATATTTGTATGTATAGTGCTTGGTCAAAGACATACCTATGTATTTAATGACCATTGAATTTTCAATATATTTGTTCAAAAGAAAATATAGCAATATTCATTTTACAATAACACCAATTTGATGCATGGTTTTACAAAAATATGTTTATTTATCAAAACGACTGTTTCATACTTTGGCAAGTGTAGTATCTTAGTACTATATTAATATTTAGGACAATATTGCACCAATTGAACAAGCCCCTTGGTAAGTTTATTTAAGACTTGTGTTAAGGGTACTAGTCAACGTATGTTTAAGAAATATAGATAGATAAATACATATGTAGATGTATTTATATATATATATATATATATATATATATATATATATATATATATATTGTTTTTTTCTGAAAAATGTATATTAAAGATAAATATTTGAATTACATTTTTGAATAAAACATTATATTAAAAAAGATTTTTGTAAAACCATGCCGATTGGTAAATAATCATAATTTTATATTACATCGTCAAAAATATTAACATTTATGTGCATACTTTTAATATTAGAGAGAATTATGTCAAAAAGTCCTATAATTCGAACAACACGAAACTTTACACGATGCGGGTAGTTTTCCACTTTTTCCAACTACCCTCAAATCCAAACAAAATGTCCATGCAATCGGAAGTCAAACATACATACAATATATACTAGAAAATCTTATTTTAACAATTAAACGATTAAAAGCACCAAATTTACATAAAAATTAAAATTACGACAAAATTATAATTAAAGAATTCGCAAATTATATTGATAATATCGCGCCACTAGTTTAAAGACATACTAGATTAATTTTACCTACCCGCAATCCGTCTTATTTTTTTATAGTGTATTCTCTTTGTATGTACATAATGCTAGAAAGAGAAAAAATATTAGAATAGAAGACATAACAATCATATTCATACGTTTAAAATTGAGATTTAAATCAAAGTAATAAGGTTGAATTTTCATTTCAATTCTTCTATTACATTTACTGTAATTTATCAATAATAGCGTAAAGCATTTTAAGATTGCATATAATATTTTAATAAAGAACACAAGTTAGACAATAGGTAATGTAAAATAAACCTTATTACAATGATACAAAAGTCAATTTTAATTGATAAATCAATTTTGTCTTCGAATTTAGTATTATTTTATTTGGTGTTTTACTCGGTAAGTTTCGATTTAAAATATGAAAACAACGGATAGATAAAATATTACCTAGTCTATCTATTACTAATGCGATTTTAAAGTGAGTATTAGTGTTTCAATGTTAGGTTTTAAACCTCTAAAGCTGACTAGAAAAAATGTTTTCAATATTAATGTTCTATGAATGATTTTGATACACGAAAAATGATTATTGCTTGGTCTTAAACATAAAAATTTCGATGATTTGTGACATTTAAGTAGATATTGCTTGTTAAACATTCAACATATAGTATTTTTAATGATTCGTAAGTTGAAGTGACGATATTAAGTAGCTTGTGTGTATATATAGTTTTAAATACACTTCAATGAGCATATATCTACACTGTTGAATTTCAATATATCAACCTTTATGATTTTTATAATATCTCTGCATTGCCAACTATAAAAAAAGATTAATTATTGTAAATCACCTTCAGAAAGGCAATGAAAACAATATTTGGGTAATATTTTAAATGAGTCTAACTTATTACTCAATCAAGTGTATATAAAAGTAGTTTTTGACATTTAACTGACGTGATTAAATGACTGACGTATATGATAATGACTTTTCTTTGAAATATGCCGTGTACAGTATGGATGTAAATAAATTTTCGTAAATTTACGCTTTAAAAAAATTAATTTTATAGTCATTTTAGGTATTCTATGTGGACTAGCATATTATCATGGCTGTAAGTTAGTCGAAGAATCAAATAAAATATTTTATTAACATACAAAAGTCAAAATAAAAGATCGACCGTCAATTAACCAAATAAAATCGCAATAAATAAAAAAAGAAAACTAAAAACATTTTACCAAGATAACGACTATAAATATACGTGTACATTATTTATAAATTTACAATAGTTTTAATAAATCCTTCTTTCGTATTCTATGTGAGTTACTACCACTAAAGCATTGATAATCTTCGCAACCATTGTTGCTAATTTTACTTGACATTCCTGACAGTTGTCTGACACTTGACTGACAACCGAACGGCTATTACAACCTTCATGACGCACAAACTCTTTGCTTAAAAGCTATATAAGATAGCTCACATACGTACGGATTATTTTAATTCTTTTCTTCAGAAAAACTTTTACATGCGTAAAAATAAGCTTCAATTTGTTTCATTATATGAAACAAATAGCATTTTTACTAGAGGCAATATGAAATATAATCAAGTTTACACTATATCTGGCAACATTGAAAAGTAATATCTTATTTATATGGCAACACAAGCTTGCAAACGTGACGGTCTTTGGGTCAATTTGTAGAACAGAATCGAAAAGTCAATCCAAAACTTATCATTGAAATTTCAACCTTATCTGCATTAAATAATGCACATATTACAAACACATGCATTCATAACAATACAACCCTTTCTGGGTAGACATAGTGTAAACACTATGGAGTACTTAATAAGAGGAGTGGGTTTTACGCAATATTTGTATGGACACTAGCGTGGCATTACGCGGGGTGAAACGACCAAAATGTCCAAAGTAATATGTGCTTTAATCAGTTAAGATAAGGTTGAATTTGTAATGTTAAGCTTTGTATTGAAGATTCGACTTTGGACTAGTTTAAAATGACATTTACAAAGAGTAGCATTTTCTGATACGAGCCGTTATATTACAGACAAAGTACACTTTTTATTTACTATATGAGACCGGGTCACATCACGATAAATTAATAAAGATATAGATACTTTTATTAATATATCGTGATATGGCCCGATCTCATATAGTAAATAAAATGAGTATAAACCGCGAGTGGTTAAAGGTACACTTTTTCGTACTTATTATTACTTTATCAACTTCGTGGGAAGACGATAATTTCGTACTTTAACCTTTACTCTACCAAGTAGAAAAAAATTGCATTTGCAACCGCCATCTATCTAAAAATTGCTTAAACAACATCGAGTTAGTTCTTCGAATGAAACATAGATGTCGACACCGTATTTCTGGATATCAGATCTTTCAACACGTGAGATAATTTTATACATATCCTTATTAATTTATTCATATAAAACAATTCAATTTATGCGACATTCCTATCTTGTCAATTTATATAACAACGTGAGATTATATTGCCTTTATCAAGTATATATCAAATGTTTCCCATTTTGTCTAACTCTACCACTGGCAGGTTGTAAGAGGCGACTAAGGTACTGCGACCTCGTCCCAGAAAATGGACAGTCACGACATGGCACAGAAACCGGCGGTCCACGTTAAATATTCAAAAAGCTGATATTACGCCCACTGTTACAAATTATGGTCGACATCAGATCTGAAAGAGAAAACTAACATTAAAAACATCATACAATAATAATAATAGGACATTATTACACCAATTAAACTAGCGCCTTGGTAAGTACATTTAAGACTTGTGTTAAGGGTACTAGTCAACATATATTTAAGAAATGAATACATATTATATATAGATAAATACATATTATAGCATACATAATCAACAACCAAACTGGAAAACAGTAGAAAAGCGTATTTCTTAACTCTGACTCCGCCGGGAATCGAACCTGGACCTCACGATTAGCGTTCAGGTGTCTAACCGATCGCACCACGGAGGTCGACAACAATAGCATTCACGTTACATTATAAATATTTACTCGGTATATAATGTATAAACATTACATCAAGAATGCAACTTGACACTAATACTGTATCATTATTATCGCAAAACGCGATAGTTTGGTAAAAATTGACAGAGTTAAAACCTACTTACTTACTAATATATACAACATACATACATATATGCCTCTATATTATAATTCAACGTAGCTCAGATGAATGAAATTAAGTTTAATGAATTTCTATGTACATTTTCGACATAAAAATATATTTACGAAATGCGTCGAATACTACGGTGACGGAAAACATCGTGAGGAAACCTACCTGTTCACCGAACAGGTAATATTTCGTGCTTACGGCGACATGGCTTACCACCTGTCACATTGAGTACCGACTATCTGTTCAACACTTGGGTTCAAGGTGGCCATTGAATTACTACCTTCGCAATTGCGGAGATGGACACCTGAACCTCTAAGTACCCAGGGTCTTTAATAGGAATGTTTCCTTTGGATATTTAACCTCACTTCAGTGGGTGCATTTTGCAAATGTACAATATATGATAAGATCAGGCAGGGTATGGACTTCGCAACTACATAAAGGGATTCAGGTTCTTTAATCCCTTTCGGGGTGGACGGAACTTTTGACGTCCCGTTTTCTTCTTTAAAGAGAATGTCTTACCCTCTTCAAGGAGCAATGGAGAGCGGCCGAAAGCGGCGAGCCCTCGCAGTGTTGTTAGGGAGCGGCGGCTCTGCGGCGGGCGCGGAGGGCGGGGACGACTCGCCACCTCTGTAAGGGACAAAGGCGTACGTTAGAACATATATATATGGGACTATTACACCGGCTCGAAGGACCAAAAACATTAGAATACATATATTCACCCCTCTACCAGTTCGAAGGACCAAAAACAGAATACACGCCTGTGAGATAGGCGGAGACTATCGATCGCCACCTGTAACGATCCTGACATATCTCATCATCATCACGAATTTCTATGTACATTTTCGTAATTTTTGCGTCACATTTACGAAATGCTTGGAAAACTACGGTGAGGAAAAACATCGTGAGGAAACTACCTGTTCCCCGAACAGCGTATATTTGTCTAAATTTCTCAGCTTTTACCATTAATAGTGGTAGCTATAGGGTTTCAAATATATTCGACTCAGTTAAATAGCAACCTTGTGCTTGATCAGTATTAAGATTGGTAGCCCAGTGTTTCGGGAAAACATTAAAGGACATCTGCATATCCTTTTTACAAGGTATGTCAGGATACATGAAAAGTGAAAATTGTAACAATTTTTCGATGTTCAATATTTCTAAAAGGAACAGGTAATAGTCAGTGCTTGTAAATGATAACATGGCTTATCACCTGTCACATTGAGTACTGACTTGGTCAACACGTGAGTTCGAGGTGGCGAGTATTACTAACTCCGCGATGAAACCTGAACGTTTGTCAGAAAGGATAAATGTTCGTGAACGCGTTTGTCTTTTTTTGTTTTCGTCTTAATATGTATGTATTATGTAAATTTATGCTAAAGGAAGTGTATGTAGTTTGCATACATTACAATATGTACGTAGGCTGTTGGATATGTGACTACATTGTTTCCCATGACACTGTAGGATCCAGTGTGTCCTACAGGAAAAGAGGAAGCTTCCTACCTGGGCAGGTGTTCGTCCAGCCTAATGGCCTGACTTGGAAATTTGCATATATCTTGTTTCCGTTAAATATTTCAATTGCGCGTTCTAGGATATTGATTTTTGTAATTATTATTTTATTCTTGGTGGCGTCATCTGTGGTAATAATGTTTGAACTAATTGCAACTTCAGTTTACTCAGGTTTCTCTGTGTGTGTAGCGTTCTAGAGGTCGCCACAACAACTTTAGCATATATTGGGGTCGTTAACTTATCGAACGAGTAATGAAGTATCAACCAGTAATTACCTGAAAATTGTTAGTAGATTCTTACCTGCTACTCTTACCTTGCTAGTTTGGGACGTAAAAAGAATGCTAACTAGCTGCCGTTCTTCCCGGCATGAAGGCAATTGAGGACTATGTCGTTTTAATCTATTGGGCTTACATGCCACCAATGTTCCATATGACATCACAACAGCGATATTCATACTAAAAAGTTACCTTGGTGATAATATATAGTCTCCAAGGCTCTATCCATCCCGAAAGGGATTAAACGACTAGAATGTACAGCGCTAAAAGTGCGGTACCAGTAACATTTTATAAGGTTTGCGTTTATAAGAACAAAATACAATATTTTCACTTCGAAGCACGTAAACGTATAGTGGCCATGACAATGCATAGTGGCGCCAGTTTTACAATGTCAAATATTGTCTTTTGCTCTTATAAACTTACAAAAACTTACTGGGACTGCACTTTTAGCGCCAACTATACATACATACCTCACGTCAAACTCCCTTAAACGGGTTAGGCAGAGATCACATATCCCGATCCTGACAAACCATTTACACTCCATTGACACTCATACACCTCTAACACAGTTAGTTTCTCGGTTATAGTATATTCACATTAAGAAAATAGTGACGTCATCATGTCCCCACGATTTGACCAATGAGATTTTATAGGTGTTGTCTGTTATTGGACAATGTGACTTCTTTTCTCATTTACTCGCGTCTCATTGGTCAGTTTGACCTCTGATTATCATGACGTCACTATTTACTTAACGCGAATAGACTATACTTCCTCGGTTAGTTTCTCACCTTGAAGCCCCGGGTTGTCGGTGCCGTGGCCTCGCGAACCTCAAGTTGAGATCCCGGGCGGGGTCGGCAGAGTACTTCTCATTCGCGTTGGTGCGACGCCGACGCAGCCCTAGAGACAAGGGTCGTTAGTTGGACAGTTAGGACACTGACGTTACGGATGCGTTTAGTCACATACACATACATATTATGCGTTCACTGAATGAAAGCGCGCTTCACGTCACAAAAAAAAGATCACTACATAGTATAAAACAAAGTCGCTTTATCTGTTCCTATGTCCCTTTGTATGCTTAAATCTTGGAAACTACGCAACGGATTTTGATGCGGTTTTTTTAATAGATAAAGATTCAAGAGGAAGGTTTATATGTATAATAACATTCATTAAATAGTGGAGTAGGCTATATATTTTATACCCGTGCGAAGCCGGAGCGGGTCGCTAGTTAAAGTATAAAATTACGATATCATCATTATCATCAGCCTGTATCAATCCACTGTTGGACATAGGCCTCACTCAAATGACGCCACTTCTCCCTGTCAGTGGCCGTTCGCATCCATTATAATATGTTTGAATTCCAATAAGTTTAAAAAGAATTTAATTGTTTTTTTGAGAGTTTTTGAGATCGAACTGATCTTTTCAACAATGTCTAAAACTTTTTCTTTTCAGTCTCGAAATGTTTATATACTTGAATCTCAATTTCCCTAGCGAAGCTTTTTAAGACACGTTTAAATTGACACACCTTTGCACACCGTATTGAATGACATCAATGTGCAAAATTTACAAAAGACAAGCGCAATTTTAAAACTTAGCAAACGCATAATACTATTCATAAGAATATTTCGGACACTAGTACCCTTAACACGAGTTTTAAACGAACTAACCAAGGGGCTAGTTCAATTGGTGTAATAGTGTCCCAAATAATATTACATATACATATGTATGTATGTTAATCATTAACCATAGATAGAATATTATCGAAATCAAGCATTCCATTTATAAGATTTATAATACCTCAAAATCCGTGAGAGTCTGGGACTTAAAACAACGCAAGCAGCTTCTAAACTATTGGGCGATGGGCTAGCAACCTGTTACCATTGTTCCATATAACACAACCCCAATATTCATGCTAAAATGTTACCCAGTAGTTACCATATCTCCGAGGTTCTTTCCACCCCGAAAGGGATTATAGGACGTGAATGTATATGTATGTAAGCATGTTTAATATGTTATATGTCATAGAGGAAAATATTACTAAGAAATATGTAATTCAAATAGACGCCATATTGAAAAAGGGTGACGTTAGAAGTACCTATAACCGCCGAGTGTGAATGAGGTGTAGGGATTTAAGTAGAATTAGTTAGTCAGCATCAAGACAAATGGACATCTGTCATCTACCTACCCTTTTGTATGGTAATGGGCGTGATGTGCATGTATGTATATACTTAGCAATGTACTTAGTAAGGGGCTAGTTCAATTGGTGTGATAGTGTCCTAACGATAATTAGTATGTACAGTCAACGCTAAAAGTGCAGTCCCAGTAACTTTTTATAAGGTTAACGTTTATAAGAACAAAAGACAATAGTTTTCATCAACGTATAGTGGCCATGACAATGCTTAGTGGCGCCTGTTTTTACAATGTCAAATATTGCCTTTTGTTCTTATAAACTTAAACCTTATATAGTCTGGCTAACAAAAGTAGATACTGAAAAAGCGCGGCAAATTTAAAATATATTAGCATTGCAACCCTAAAATAAAAAGGAAAGGCGGAACAACTCACTTTGATACTTTGACATTTATTTTTATTTTATTAGTGGATGTTTCCAATTTTGTCCGCGTTATGACGTGATTAAAAGTAGCTTATATAAGTTGTTATCTCTTTATTAACTCCATACCAAACATCACACGGATACGTCACTCCATTGTAGCGTATTAAAGGAACAAAAAGAACAAACAAAAAATAACTAAAACGAATATGAACTTACTTAATTAAAATAAAATAATATCAAGACATTTTGACCATACTAACATAACCTAACTATGCACAAGTCAACCATAAAGAAACGTCAACAACACGCCATCTTCGGCGTCAGAAATAGGAATACCATACACTGATTCTGATTTTACCGAATTTTTCGGAAAACAGATACAAATTAATTTTCTTTAACATAAAATTGCCAAGTTTTTCTCTACCTAATGAGTTAAGATATAGTGTACCTAATTACTTAAGCTATTTATTAGACCAACGTAAGGCTTAGTGTAGCTTTTGAAATGATCTAACACGTACATACGAAACTTATTTTCGATTAACACAATTTCAGCACACGTACGAATTTTTAAAACTCATTTTATAAAATGTTTAATGAGTTTGTTTTAAAAATTGCCTTTTCGCAATAAATTGTTCCTAAGTACTTTCTACTTAAAATACCCCAAATTGTAGGGTAAATATCCGATGGTAGTAACACTTTAGTGTTGTCATATAAAAAGTTTGCAAAATCATCCAGTATCTACTTTCGTTAGCCAGACTATTAACAGTTACTGGGACTGCACTTTTAGCGCTGACTATTATAACGTAATATTAGCACGTATGGAAATATTAATTACAATAGTAAGGTATGATATAAGCAACATATGAATTATATGTCTTCTATCGTATATTTTTCAAAGCGGGTGTACATAGTGAAGAACAGAAGAGCATGTATGAGAAGGTTAATGGGTGTGAGTGAAGCAAGAGAGATTTGTCACCCGTTCCAGGTGGCCATCAATAGTCTCTGCCAATATAGGGACATCCCTACGTAGAGATATGAATATATGTATATATGTATGCATTAATAAGACATATAACAGTCAGATAGACGCTATATTGAAATAAGGTGACGTTAGGTGTACTTATAACCGTTGAGAGTGTATGAGAAGATGTATGAGTGTCAATGAAGCGAAAGTGGTCTGTCAGTGGGACAAATGGGGATCCGTGATCTCTGCCTACCACAGGGAATCAGGCGAGATGTGTACGTGTGTATGTATTAGGACTTCTGTCTACCCACCAGGCGTCAAATCCTTGGGATCTGGGGCTGCCCACGAAGCGCACTTGGCCAGTCTCGCGAATTCACCGCCAGGTGTCGCCGACACCGGAATCCTGGACGTACCACTTGACGATCGCTGCAACATTATATACATACATCAATCAATTAGCCTATACTAGTCCACTGCTAGACGTAGGCCTCCCCAAGGGTACACAAGACACGATGTCTCGTGGCCCTCAGCCAGCCACTACCAGCGACTTTTTCAGGTAAAATTAGTAATCATATGGCCACCTCAAATCCCCGTGTTGACCAAATCAGTTATCAATGTGACAGGTGGTCAGGCATGTCGCCATTTACAAGTACTAACTATTACCTGTTCGGCGAACAGGTAGGTTTCCTCACGATGTTTTCCTTCACCAAAATATTCGATTTCGTAAATGTATAATTATTACGAAAACGTACATAGAAATTCATTAAACATCATTTCCATTGGTACATGCTCAAGCGGGACTGTACGCACTGATACAGAGTCAAGCCCAAACAACTGAGCTACGTCGTACTTAATTTATTTATGCTATATACTCACATCTCTCAAACTTTGCGATCCATCACCGGCCCCACTAGATGACTCGTTTTTCAACTCAGCGGCGCATCTAAAAGAAAGACAGATAATTAATACATACATAACATACGCTTCACGACTTGTGTATACACACTCCCTTTTTTATTGTGGTTGGGCAGTCAAAGCATTCTTTACCCATTTCCGAAATTTCGAAGGCATGTTAGGTATGGGTCACTCGAAGCCTGCGTTTCACTTGATACACAGCACCCAATGTGATGGGTAGTGAACCGTATCGTCGTATATAGGCACTGGCTATTGCCTATCCTGAGGGATAGGCAGGTTTTCCCACGATGTTTTCCCTCACCGTTAGCGACTGTAACTAATACGTAGACACATATGTTTATCTTTAATAGTTTAACGATCTCCGTTGCGCTATTGGTTAACCAGCTGAACGCTAATCGTGAGGTGCCGATTCCCGGTGGAGGCAGAGTTAACAACTACGCTTTTCTTCTGCTTTCCAGTCTGCTCGTTGATTATATATATATATATATATATATGTATTAATCTATATATAATAAGCATATATTCGTTAAATATACGTTGACGAGTACCCTTAATACTAGTCTTAAATGAACTTACCAAGGAGCTAGTTCAATTGGTGTAACAGTGTCCCAAATATTATTATTATTATAGTTACTTATTAAAGTCCGTAATCCGTAGAACAATACACGAACATTGGTACACCCAATAAAATACAGACTGACAGTCAGATAGACGCCATTTTGAAAAAATGGTGACGTTAAAAGTACATATAACCCACGAACCAAATATAAAGAGGACCCGGCGTAATGAGCGGTCCCCCTTACGCGGTGCGGAGTCCAAATGGCGTGTTTTAATTGGTGCGGAGTCTAAAAATGTGTAGTAGAAAGAAGATACCTAATTTGGTTGGCCGATGCCGTGTTTTGATTAATTGTAATATCTCCCCTCTATCTCGCGTACCTCGTTTCACCCCGCGTAATGCCACGCTAGTTTCCATACAAATATTGCGTAAGGCCCACTCCTCTTATTCATTACTCCATGATATAACCGCATTAAACTTATACAGATCAAATTAGAGACATTCTTTTCAAGTTGTACTTAGCGTGAAGAACAGAAGAGCATGTACGAGATGCTTAATGGAAGTGAGTGAAGCAAGAGATTTGTCACCCGTTTCAAGTGGCCTAATAGTCTCTACCTATCCAGTTAGGAATGTAGAGGCTTGAATATATGTATGTATAGAATAAAATAGAAAAAAAAATTATTCACATAACAGCACAGGTACAAAAACATTTACAATTATTACAATAGACAAGAAACTGCACTGTCACTGTGAAAGGGCCCAGGCTCAGCATATGTTGCAGGCCAAAGCCCACAACGCCAATCCTCCGCCTGAGCCGATTATTAGTTGTAGTATTATATGTATGTATATGATTACCTGTCATTCTGTGAGCCGTCGAGTCGCAATCTCTCTATGGCAGGACTTTGACTCTTTTCAACACTACGAGTGGATGACCTGAAACGATATTTAATAAATTAATAGATACATATTTTAATACATATAATGCATATTATGACACTCAGGTAGACGCCATATTGAAAAAGGGTAACTTTAGAAGTACTTTGCTACTCTATGGAGCCTTAAGGGCTCTACAGACTACCGCCGAGTTAAACGCCTTTTGAGATTACCACAACTAGCTGTATGATATCATATTTGAAATGTAATTTAATGTGTTGTGTATTATGTAATCCAATTATTGTCTATGAATTCTATTGTATGTGATTGATTTGGATGTCTCAATAAAGAAATTATTATTATTATTACTTATAACCGCCGTGTGTGTTAGAGGTTTACTAGTGTCAATGAAACGATGTACGATAACGAAGTAGTTGGTCAGGTTAGGTTAGTCAGGATCTGGACAGATGGGGATCCGTGATCTTTATCTTATCTATAAACAAACCACTTTCGGTTCATTGACTCCAACTCTTCATGCACAATTTTATATATAACAGTGTGAATGATAATATATAATAATATGATAATATATAATTATATCGTCAGGCCAAAACTAAATTCTAGAATACGACATTTTAGCGAAAAACGATTTTGACTGTTCTTCAATATGTCGTCTATCTGACCGTCATTTGTCTTATTGGGCCGGTCCCTACGTAACCGCCCTTCCACTTCACCTATATACAAACAGGTTTTCTGCAAACCGGTATAATACGAATATTATGTCAGCAAGGTTCTAGATCTCAATCAGCGAAATATTAGCTATCTTTGAAAGTCGTCTAACGCGTTCTAGCACAATCGTAGTTCAATTACACTTCTGTATTAGTGTGAAGTTGGTAGTCGTTTCCAAAATTGTCAAATTTCACCATTGAAGTGTCCAATATATGTGTATGTATATATGTACATATATGTATGTATGTATTTACCTCTTGTCCCGTTGGTTCTCCGTGGCGTCGTAGTACACCGACTGTTCTTCGGTGAGGCGAGCTTGCTCATTGCTGCTGGCGGTCGACTGTTTCACTGTTACACAAACACAGACATCACTACTATGTAGATATAAAACAAAGTCGCTTTCTCTGTCCCTATGTCCCTTTGTATGCTTAAATCTTTGAAACTACGCAACGGATTTTGATGCGGTTTCTTTTAATAGATAGAGTGATTCAAGAGGAAGGTTTATATGTATAATAACATCCATTAAATAGTGGAGTTGTATCAATGAGTATTTCATTTGTTTGGTTGAAGGTTATGCAAAAAATCTTTCACTCATTCATTGAGGAAGGACTGTATTAAAATATCGGTCAGGTGCCAGTTTGATGGATCGTTCCTCACGTGCGTAAAAAATATGAAAAGATCGTTACATTAATAAAAGTAACAAGAATTTTACAGAGACGTCTTATGTAGATATGTATGTAACCCCAGTAGTAGTTGTAGTGACACAACCACCTATTTGACGACCTCCGTGGCGCGATCGGTTAACCACCTGAACGCTAATCGTGAGGTCCCGATTCCCTGTGGAGGCAGAGTTAACAACTACGCATTCTTCTGCTTTCAAATCTGATCGTTAATTATAATTATATATACTATATATGTATTTATCTATATATTACAAGTACATATTCCTTAAACAAACGTTCACTAGTACCCTTAACACAAGTCTTAAACGAACTTACCAAGCTACCAGTTCAATTAGCGTTACCTTATCCCACATATCATTTTCTATCACTCATCCATCACCACCTATCACTCACCGGCAGTTGGTTCGAGGCTCTCGGAGCGCAGTCTGAGGTCTAGGCGACATGACACCGAGGACCCTTCGCAAGGTGGCGTTTGGGGTTTTGGCACCACCACCACTCGTTTGAGACTGGGTTGGGACTTCAGTTTCAGGATCTGTGGGATACAGAAAGTAACATATTAATTACATATATATGTGCGTCTCGGTAAACGTAGCGTAGGACGCCCCCCTGCCAGATGGACTGATGACCTGAAAAAGGTCGCTGGTAGTGGCTGGCTGAGGGCCACGAGTGATCGTGTTTTGTGGCGTTACCTTGGGGAGGCCTACGTCCAGCAGTGGACTGTCATAGGCTGATTGATTGATTGATATATGTACACATGCATTCATTATACAAGAAATAATACTTATCTCATCTATTCTATCTTATCTATTTTATAAACATAACATACGCTTCATAGTAATTCATAGTAATTCGACGTAGCTCAGTTGTTTAGGGCTTGACTCTGTATCGAGGGTACAGGGTTCAAATCCCGCTTGAGCATGTACCAATGGAAATGAAGTATAATGATTTTATATGTACATTGTCGTAATAAAAATACATTTACGAAATGCGTCGAATACTACGGTGAGGGAAAACATCGTGAGGAAACCTACCTGTTCCCCGAATAGGTACAAGTGAATGTTTGTAAATGGCAACATGGCTTACCACCTGTCTCTTTGAGTACTGACTTGGTCAACATGTGTGTTCGAGGTGGCCATAGAATTACTACCTTCGCAATTGCGGTGATGGATACCTGAACTTCTGACTATCCCGCAAGGGTTATTGGTATAAACGCGTTTGTCTTATATACATCACGCCTATTTCCCTACAGAAGGGAAACCAATCGGTCTAGCACCTACAAACCATTGCTTTCGCTTCATTGACACTCATACAACTCCTAATAGACACTCGGTATTAGGTACTTATAACGTCACCCTTTTTCAATATGGCGTCTATCTGTCAGACATATGTCTTATTGGGCCGAACTCCGTTTATTTCAATTTAAGGGTATTGTATTCCAAAAATAAATTCACGAACTGTCAAAAATCGGACATTTCTAGCGCAGCAGCGCTGAGTACATTGCGCGTTTGTGCTGTTTTTAGCGGTTGGACAGAATATAAAATAATAGGTCTTTACCTATGAAATTGCCGTTCTGCAGTACTGGCCATTTCAAATCAAAATAATTTTTGTTTGACTAAGAATTCTAATTTCAAATTAATTTTATTTTAAAAACATGGAATTCTTTTTCCAAAAGTAGTCATTTGTTTATTGATTAGTGTTACGTTTTCATCGCATTTCAATCTTTTTCGTCATCATGGATACGTTAAAAATTCGAGTAATTATGGAATATGAGTACCGTCGTGGCAGCAACGCGGCACAAGCGGCACGCAACATCAATGACGTTTACGGAGCTAACGCTACAAACCAACGCACCGCCTGTTATTGGTTTGCTCGCTTCCATTCTGGAAATTTCGACCTGAAAAATGAACCTCGTGGTCGTCCGAAGACTTTGGTCGACAATGACGAATTAAAGGCGATTGTGGAAGCTGATGATACACAATCTACGGCGGAATTAGCAGCAGCTTTCAACGTTAGCGTCGAAACAATATTGGTCCATTTGCGTCAAATTGGCAAGGTAAAAAAGCTTAACAAATGGGTGCCCCACGAACTCAATGATCGCCAGCGCGAAGTACGCGTCGAGACGTGCCTTGCACTGCTCAACAGACACACAAATGAAGGAATTTTGAACCGCATTGTTACCTGCGACGAAAAATGGATTCTGTTTGACAACCGCAAGCGCTCAGCAAGTTGGTTGGATCCTGGTTCAGCACCTAAACAGTGCCCTAAACGAAAACTTACCCCTAGAAAAGTGATGGTCACTGTTTGGTGGTCTAGCGCCGGTGTGATTCATCACAGCTTCTTACCAAACGGGGTGAGCATTACTGCAGATGCGTACTGTGAAGAACTGAACACAATGATGGAGAAGCTGGCAGATCTCTAACCAGCATTGGTCAATCGCTCGTCTCCGCTGCTCCTGCACGACAACGCGCGACCTCATACTGCACAGCAGACGGTCTCCAAGTTGCAAGAACTGGGGTTGGAAGCTCTCCATCATCCACCGTACTCACCAGACCTTGCGCCTACAGACTTCTACTTTTTCCAGAATTTGGATAACTTCTTGGCGGGAAAAAAATTTAATACCCGAGAGGCAGTACAAAATGCCTTTGAAGAATTTGTTGCCTCCCGTCCAGCTGATTTCTTCAAGAAGGGCATCAATAAACTGCCACTGCGTTGGCAAAGATGCATTGATTGCATGGGTGATTACTTCGATTAATACAATAAAAAAATACAAGAAAAAAATTCGTTTAAATTTTTTCATACAAAACGGCAATTTCGTAGGTAAAGACCTAATATAAAAAGGCGCGAATTTCAAAACATCGCGAAACGTTTATGGGAGTTTTATATTAATAATATAATTGATTTTTAAACTCAATAGTGTGCCGATTGCAAGACAATTTTTTAATTGCTAAATAAAACGTACATTATCTATCTATCTAACATAAAATAAACATTGTGATGATTTTTCGACAATCCAGACCGACTTCTTAGCAGATATTCTCTGTCGAACGTGACAGATAGTTTTGATCATGACGACGCGCCGCCGCGGCGTGTAAATTGCAGATAGTTATATCAATAAATACGTATCGTTTCCATATGATGCAACGTATAAACTGATATTCTCACCCAAATCCAGATGGTAATCAATCCAACACGAAATAAATTCAAGTTTTCCAGTGTTTGTAATGATGCTAGTACAGATTACATTATGTATGTATGTAGGTATGCAACTACCTAACCACTCATTTACTGACTCCGAAAGGTTAACGAATTTGTAAAACTATGTTTTTAGATTATAATGCTTTTGAAATGAAATATGTTCTTCAACGAAAGATCGGCTGTAGTCATTTTTCATATGCGTAAGTATTATGATTACCTAGGTTAATTCAGTTCATTCACGGTAAAATTATATAAGTACCTATTCTACAATACTTTTTACCATATTGTAGATATAGTAGTCATACAATTTATTAGTTACATTTACCCACACTACACATATTGAAATAAAATTGAGCTCATGAATTTAAGTGTAAACTCGTTACAATGCATAAAACCTAATTTTATTTTGCCTAATACTGCTTGATTTTGCGACTAAATTTACAAACGGAATATGTACCAGGATCACAGACTTTTATAGGCGGGCAGTCGTACGAAAAATGTAAATGTCTCATACAGATTTCTTTTCATCCTGATAAACTACTATTATACAGTCAATTAGCTTATGTGTTATGTAATGTCAATAATGTTTTTGCTGAAATATTGGGTAGATGTTTGAATCGCGCTACCGCGTAGTTGTGATCGTAAATAATAGGATTTTACGGTTGTGATTTATACACCGGTTCTCGTTGTATCACCGAAGTTAAGCTACGCAGGCGTGGGAAGTAATTGGATGGGTGACCATTTAAATTGTTCACGTGCTGTTGTTTTAGTGAGAGAACCTGGTTTGGTTATGTAAGGACTTAGTTAATCACCTATTACATTGGCTATTGATAATCAGGTAACGATGGGGTTTCGATTGACAAAAGATTGCAAAAAAACTTATTGCCACTCAACATCTGACTACCCCGAAAGGGATGTGGGATGTGACGTAGCCATATCAATCGGGGTCGGCGGCAGCGACGTAATGTGAGCACAGTATTTTGTACCTATTCAGGATTATAAAACTATAAACACTGCGCACTCGTAGATAGTTTTCAGATACTTTAGTAACTACGATTTAATTATATGCATTGAAATTGTCTTGTTGCTTGTTGTTTTGTCACGATGATGTGTCTTCTCGGCATACTCAAAACACATACACCTGACCTCACAAAGCGTACCTACCTATTTTATTATTTGTTAATTTGATATAGTAACAGTCTGGCGTATTTAAAATGAAAGTAGTAAGATGATTATTAGCTCTCGGAATCTGTAACTGTCAGCTATTCTTTTACGTTTAAATATGGTTTAGACCACGAACCTTTGTAATTGCTCTTTGGTATAGAAACTAGCACCAGATGTAAGTACCTCTGCGTCCAAATGCTGGAATGAAATACCTCCACCTATTCGCGACGTTGCTTCTAGGGGAGCTTTCTACCTTAGGTATAAGGCTTGTCTTCTCGAACAACAAAAATCCTTACCCTAACTCCTATCAATGTCTCACCTTGTCAGTGCAAATACCATAGTTATATATTTTTCTTTCTATATATGAGTTTGAATAAATGTGTATGTGTTTGAAATATATTAATGTATGTTTATACGATGTTACTACTGTTTATATTGTATATATAATATGTATGACTGTGTATGTGTGTGCCTATATCTATCTACATGTCTATAATATATATATATATATATATATATATGTTCTTGTTTATGTTGCCCGAAGTATGATTATGAATTATAGTGTATTAATTTTATGTATGCGTATTATATACATACATACGCTTCACGATTTGTGTATACACATTCCTTTTTTTATTATGGCGGGGTAGTCTGAGGCTTGAATGCACATCTCCGAAATTTCGAAGGCATGTTAGGTATGGGTCATTCGAAGCACGCGTCTCACTAGATAGACAACACCCAACGTGATAGGTAGTGAACCGTATCGCCGTATATAGGCATTGACTATTACCTATCCTGAGGGATAGGCAGGTTTCCTCACGATGTTTTTCCTGACCGTTAGCGACTGTAAATTATATACGTAAATTAAAAACAAATATTTAAATTTCATTCATTGGTACATGCTAGAGTCGGGATTCGAACCTAGGACCTTTCTCATACGAAGTCCGAGTTCTTAGCCACTGGGCTACAGCCGAACTCGTATTATATCTGTATTTGTATATTATAAATTAGTTATTTTATGTATGTTTGTTATTTATTATATTATACAGCTTGTGACGGTTTTCGAATTGGGTGCTGCCAGAGGACCAGTGATTGCAGCCTAGCTGCATCGTATACTGAGGCAGCACCTTTTCACTGCATCAATGGTTTTTTACATACCTATATTTTTTCCATGTTTGTGTTTTGTTAATGTAGTGAATAAAGTTTCTTTCTTTTTTTCTCTGTAGGTGTAAAAATTTGCAAACACACATTGTGTATTGATATACAATTTACTACTTACATAAGCTCCTGAAATAAGTATACTATAATTTAGTTATAGTCTATAATGTATGTAAGTAATGGTTACTGCACTAAAATATTGTTTGTAATAATAGGTACCTATTATTTAATTTTATAAATGCTCGTATTAAGGTTACATTACACTTTGATTAGTGACTAGGTATGGACATCTACTGATTAGTGCAAATTATATCCTGTGTATGGAAAAGAGTTCTATTTTTAGCGAGTAACCTCGTCCAGCGTTCCGTCACTGCCCCCTCACTCATCTAAAATAAGTTAAAATCAACGCTAATATAAGTCAATATCAAATCAGTATGATGAATTAGATTTAAATTTAATTAATAATAATTTAGATTTAATACTGGCCTTACAGAAAAAAATAATATGACAAATTATCTGCGCTTATCGTTACAACTTGGTTACAACAGCACAATGTCCAGGATTTAGACTGGCCTGCGCAATCTCCAGACTTAAATCCTATTGAGCATGCCTGGGATATGCTTCAGAGAAGAGCTCTAAGAAATTTCCCAGAAGATATTGTCAGTGAAAACCATCTTTTCTTGCAACTTAGCAGGACTTGGGACAATATTCCACCGGATATTGATACCCTTGTTTTAAGCATGCCGAACCCCTGCAGATGTGTCAGGAATGTCTTAGGAAGATCTACACATTATTGATTTTCAGTGGAACACGATTTTAGTAAAAAAAAAGTAAATGTTATGTTGAAGTTTTAATGTTTTAAAAATAAAGTTTAGTTTGAAGTTTTATCAGAGTTTTTTCTCTTGTTCTAGATTTTTTTAAATTACAACTTTCACTAAAATATTTTCATTTAATCAGATAGGCTAATAATCAAGGTTTAATTTAATAAACAGGCACAGATAATATAATACTACAGATACAGGTGTCTTAACTAAAAGGTAGTATAATTTTAGTTATTTAGGTTTGAGTTAAATATCCCTAGACCATGTTGATGTGTGTATGTTCTTACAGATACCTACCACCTTATTCCAAAACAAAGTCGATGTTTTGTTATAGAAACAAGTCCGTGTAAAACAATTGCAGCCCCTTGTTTATCTCTGGGTTAAATACTTTTGAGGTTACCTTTCTGTTTTAGTAGTGGCCAAGTATGTTTTTATATCTAAAATAAGTTAAAATCAAAGTTAATATAAGTCAATATCAAATCAGTATGATGAATTAGATTTCTTGCAGATAAATTGTTGTTATGTATTTCATTTGTAAATTCTTATGCATGAAGCATTTTTCAATAAATATCGATTCACAAAGCAATGCGGCGGGATAATAGGGGATGTTTTATGTAATGTTATTTATGTTTGCGATATAAACAGGTTCCACACTACGATAGTTTCAAAAACACTGAAATAAATCACATCAAACTTGATATAACAAAATCATAACAAACTTTATTGTCATGGCGGATGCACGTTCCGTGTATCAAATATCAATTGAGTTGTAAACGAAACAAACACTAATAAATTATAATCAGATTATTCAACAACTTATTATTTATTAATATATATTAAAAACATTGTAGTCATAAATATATAAAAGTAATCAATATTTAAATAATAAATCACTTGTGGTAAATAATTGTAATTTTATAGAAACAATAAGAAATAGTGTATTAGAACGTACTTGAGTGAGTACCCTAACCCGACCTCCTGTAGGAGTCTGTGAGCCTAGTAATGCGCTTGTATTTTCGTATGGTTTTGAGCTGAAAAAGAACTTCAAATATAATTTCTTCGATTTATGCGTAAAGTTTGCCGAGGCAAACAATACCTACAGACTACTGAGCAAAATTTTGAGCAGCAGGATATGTATAATAATTATACATTTTTTTTGGTGTGACCTCCAACTCCGTTATGAGAGCCTAGTGACCGAATTCGGATTTCGATAGCAATTTGTCTCTACAAAATTGCTCCGCGGTCTACCCTTCTTGAGAGAGATGAGTCTGAGTCGTAAAAAATCAAAATCTAACCAACTGTCGTTTTTTCCGTATATCTGTCCGGTACCGGTATAACCTATTCTGCAGTTCGCCAATAACTCAAATTCAAGTTGCCAAAGAGCATCCCAAATGTATATATTTATGATTTCGACCATCACAAATGCATACGTTAAGTTCTCTGACTACCCTGAATTCGATCACGGTCGTAATGCATAATATATAGTTATTAATAATTATGTATATGTGTGTATATATAATATAGCATAAATAACCTATCTTGGGGTTCACTAATTGCTGCCTACCTACTGTGAAGGAAGCTGAAGTGATGTCAGAATGTATCATGTCTGTATATTCTGAACATCTCATAATATCCAAAACATCAAGCGGTAAATCAAAATTATTTACATTCATTATCATGACTTTTTCATATCATGTCTGACATATATATACCTGTCATAGGCATAAATGACGTAAGAATAAATTTATATCAAATATGGCGTCGCATCAAGTAAAATACTTTTTAAAATATACATGTAGAATAAATCAACTTTAGCAGTTCACTTCGAAAGAAAAAAATCGCTTGTAATATAATAAGCAATAACCTCAAACACCAAAGTGATTACACTTTGTTTTCCAAATTTCACTTATTGAACTAAGAAATAACTGATCTCGTGTGATTATCTAGCGGTTTAGCTGTGATCGCCAACAAAATGGACGTGCTCCCCATGCTGGCATTCGCCAAATTCTGAACGCGATCTATTGAAACTAGCGACTCGCGGCGGACGCGTAAGCTGTCCATATAAAAATGTATGAAACAGATGGCGGCCCGAAATTGGGCGTTTTATACTTACGAAAACTGCAGTATTATGAATAAAACAGGACCTAATATGTTTTTAGTCAAATTATTTAGTATTTAGAGAACCCATTATTGTATATTTTGATTTCAGATCTTACTCCGTGACGAAATAAACGAAAAAATACAAAACCCTGTTTGCGCCATTTTTCTGATTTTTTATCAACTTTATGCGTTTATATTTACGTAATTATTGATATTTAACTCTTGAAACTACTTCAGTCATCAATTTCAGTCTTTCATTATGCTACCTAGAAAGTATGATAGGTGTCAGTAAGTTCTAAATAGGTTTAAACTGAAAAATGAAAACACTCGTTTCGCTCATTTCCGCGAACAATACCCTTAATAGTGTACCGTATACAATTTAAAAAAAAATGTGAAAATTACATGATTATTTTTTAATAGCTAGATTCGTTGGAAATTGTTATAAATTGTGACACGATCTCTGTACAGTCAACGCTAAAAGTGCAGTCCCAGTAACTTTTTATAAGGTTTACGACATTTCGAAGCACGCGAACGTAAAGTAACCATGACAATGCATAGTGGCGCCAGTTTTAAAATGTCAAATATTGTCTTTTGATTAATAAATAACGGGACTTATCGCGTAAGTTTTTATATAATCCTTTATTAACCCGACTTTTTTATTATATAAAAACTTACGCGATCAGTCCCGTTAGTTATTAATCATGAGTATAAATCGCGAATCTCTTAAAACTATATTGTCTTTTGTTCTTTAAAACTTAAACCTTATAAACCGTTACTGGGACTGCACTTTAAGCGTTGACTGTACAGAGATCGACACACAATTTACAATTATTTCGAACGAATCTAGCTACTAAAATAATCATGTTATTTTCACGTAACGTAAACTGGGATGAATAACAACACCCTCACGTTGTCGTTGCTTCATACAAGCTCTATCGCTGTAGCCAAACGCACTTACCGGCATACTCCGAGCCCGTTCCTCCTTCTCCTCCGAGGGTTGGGAAACCAGCGCCGCCACCCCGCGTGGAGCGTCCACGTCGTACCTTAGCACTAGGCCTTCCACCTCAAAACACGCTGTTTGCAGTAACGGCACTTCTAGCTTACGAACTAGGTCACCTGTAAAGATATTATTGGCTTAATTTGGGATGTTAATAGAAGATGATAATAATATTTGGACATTATTACACAAATTGAACTAGCCCCTTGGTAAGTTGATTTAAGACTTGTGTTAAGGGTACTAGTCAACGTATATTTAAGAAATATATACATATTATACATAGATAAATACATATGTATATAATCAACGACCACACTGGAAAGCAGTAGAAAAGCGTATTTCGTAACTCTGCCTCTACCGGGAATCGAACCCGGGACCACACGATTAGCGTTCAGGCGGTTAACCGATCGCGCCACGGAGGTCGTCTATCAGAAGGTATGTATATGAATATCTATGAGTGAAGTGAAGCGGTTATGTAGGGGCCGACCTAATAAGACATATAAAAGTCAGATAGATGCTATATTGAAAAAGGGTGACGTTAGGAGTACCTATAACTGCCGAGAGTGTATGAGAAGATGTATGAGTGTCAATGAAGCGAAAGTGGTCTTTCAGGATCGGGACAAATGGGAAACCGTGATCTCTACCTACACCTCTACAGGGAATCTGGGCCCTTACTCCACTAATTAACTTTGACAGCCACACAACTGCGGCGCTACTGCGTTACTTCTGCGTCTCGGCAGTAAAATTGGCACTCTGCTAATATTTTGACAGCCACAGTTGTACCTCAATAGCGAGTCAGTGGTGCTTCAGTGGCACTTCAGTGGCCACTCAAGTATAGAATAGTATGTAGTAGTAAGTATGGAATAGGGGTACATACATATAGAGTAGTCAAAGGATTGAGTGCTAATTTCCGCTAATGCACAGCAATGCCCCGTTTCACGAGAGACAGTATCCAACGTGATAGGTAGTGAACCGTTTTACCGTCTACGGTCACGGGCTATTACCTATCCCGAGGGATAGGCAGATTTCCTCACGATATTTTCCCTCTACGACTGTAAATTATGCACCTTAATAAAAAAAACATTTTTAATTTTCATTCATTTGTTGCCAGAACCAGGATTCGAACCTAGGACATCGAATAAGAAGTTTAAACTCTGTTTTATTCATCTTACAAGAAGACGCAACTTATCCCTTATATTTCATAAACAAAGTATTGCCTTTGTTACCCGACTTTTCGGCCATGTTGCATTGTCCATGGCCACGGATAAACTGTAATACTTTGTGAAAGGAAATACTTTGTCAAAGGTAATACTCTATCAAAGGTAATTTTTTGTCAAAGGTAATACTTTGTTTGTAACACATTCGCGGTAAGTCCTGTTTTCTTGTCAAATAAAGAAGTCAGAGGTCTTGCCCATTTGGCTACAGCCGCTCCAGTGTATGTATATACGAACGAATGCATTCACGACCATTAATCCTTGCGGGGTAGTCAGAGGTTCAGGTTTCCATCTCCGCAATTGCGAAGGTAGTAATTCTATGGCCACCTCGAACCCACGTGTTGAACAGATAGTCAGTACTCAATGTGACAGGTGTTTAGCCATGTCGCCATTTAAAAGCACTTACTATTAGCTGTTCAACGAACGAAAATTCGACGTAGCTCCGTTGTTTAGGGTCTGTATCAGTGGGTATATGGTTCAAATCCCGCTTGAGAATGTACCAATGTAAATAAGTTTAATGAATTTCTATGTACATTTTCGTAATAAAAACACATTTACGAAATGCATCGAATTATACGGTGAGGGAAAACATCGTGTATGTATATTTTTCTGACGACCTCCGTGACGGGATCGGTTAGCCGCCTGAACGCTAATACGTGAGATCCCAAAGATTCCCGGTAGAGGCAGAGTTGAGAACTACCCTTTTCTTCTGCTTTCCAGTCTGGTCGATGATTATATATGCTATTTGTATTGATCTATATATAATAAGTATACATTTCTTAAATACACGTTGACTAGTACCCTTAACGCAAGTCTTAAATGTACTTAACAAGGAGCTAGTTCAATTGGTATAATAGTGTACTCAATATTATTACATCTCTTACGCGGGCTTCGAATGACCCATACCTAACATGCCTTCGAAATTTCGGAGGTGGGCATTCAAGCCTGACTACACCGCCATAATAAAAAAGGGAGTGTGTATACACAGGTCGTGAAGCGTATGTATGTTTTTTTTATACCAGACTAGTGACCCGCTCCGGCTTCGCACTTCTGGCTATTTAATGGATGTTATTATACAAATAAACCTTCCTCTTGAATCACTCTATCTATTAAAAAAAACCGCATCAAAATCCGTTGCGTAGTTTCAAAGATTTAAGCATACAAAGGGACATAGGGTCAGAGAAAGCGACTTTGTTTTATACTATGTAGTGATATATATCTCTTACCGATAGCAGGATGCGACCAGCACCGCGGCATAAGGTTCTGCTTGTCCGGATAAGCTTCGAGACCGGGTACCACGAGACGGGGCTTCGGTCTCGGCTGCCCAGACCGACGGGACTTCGAGACCGGGGATGGCTTGTCTTGCGGTTGGAGCTGGAATAATATTTATGTATTGAATTTGATATCCTTACAGGTTACCCCAATACAATTACAAATAATACCCCCAAACAATTATAATAATCATTAACAATAATCGAAAATTATAAAAATAAAAACATCATCCGTAGTAATTCATTCAATCAAAATTTAAGTACCTATGTCTATAGCAGATATAAACTATAAATAATTTAAATAATACAATAATTAATAATCGATTCATAATAAACATAATGTTAAACTACTAAAAATAATTATAATTGAATTACTTTGAATGAATTAATATTGACATGTCGTACTAGTTATGATTGAGAATATATGTAAGTAATATGGATATAGTACGACATCTGTGATTCGAAAAGAAAACTATTTGGAAAAGTCTACAAATGCGTTTAAGCACAATCGTAGTTTAATATTACTTTAGTAATAATGTAGCAAAAGCGCCAAATTACGTCTTTTTAAGGCGAAAATTGACACGTTTGCTGTCATTAATGATGATATTCAGTCGTCTATGGTGCGTCAACAAAGTCAGCAGCTCAGTGAAAGTTGAAAATACAAGTAATTATTTTCGGCTGAATATTTAGTCAGTTGTGATGCCAAATTGGCTAAATATGTTTGCTTTGGTTTTATATTTGGATCCTCAACTGGAACAAACCGAAGAACAAGGAAGAGAAGAATTGAAGCTTCGATTTCGCTTTTCTTCAGTTATAGCGCCTGGCGGCGTTTGTGTAACCATGGCGATGGAATAACAAGAAGTTCAAGCGCCGCCGTGGCATCAGTGTTTGTACTTCAGCCGACATAACCTTAGTGGTGAATGGCTTAATAAAGAATAAAATAAATAAATGATGACATTAGACACTTTTGCTAATCGACTTCCAACTTCACACTATAACTGAAGTGATATTGAACTACGATTGTGCTGTAACGCATTAGTAGAAGGGTGTGAGTGAAGCAAGAGTGGTTTACTAAGGTAGCGATCGACAAACTGATTATCCCGTTAGTACATGATGATATTCATAATTAGTGATAAAACATAACAAAACAAACCTACAATTCAGTATTAAATTATTACATTAGATATTTTGTATCACTTACATACATATGTGTCGATACACTGACATAAAATGATTAACATTGAAAGATGAATTAAAAATAGTGTTGTAAGGGAAGGTTGCGGTTTGAAAGAATTACATCAGTGACTAACATTGAAAATGGCATGCTTCAGTTTTGAAATGTTATGCGTATGAATCATAGCCGATTGACAAAAGGAATATATGTGAGCGAAGTGGAAGGGTGGTTACGTAGGGGACGGCCCAATAAGACATATACCAGTCAGATAGACGCCATATTGAAAAAGGATGACGTTAGAAGTAGCTATAACCGCTAAATGTGTACGAGAAGACGTATGAGTGTCAGAAGCGAAAGTGGTCTGTCAAGATTGGGACAAATGGGGAGCTATCTACAGGGAATCAGGCGTGATGTATATGTATGTATGTTATGTATGTATTTACTATATACAATAGCTATATTAAAAAAGGGCGACGTTAGAAGTACGTATAACCACCGATTGTGTACGAGAAGAAGTGTCATTGAAGCGAAAGTGGTCTGTCAGGATCGGGACAAATAGCGATCTATCTACAGGGAATCATACCATGTTATGTATGTTTGTATGTATGTTATGTATGTATTAACCTTCAACTTAGACCGCGTCTCAGTAAACGTAGTGTGGGGCGCCCCCCTGCAAGGTGGGAAGACGACCTGCGCAGGTTGGCCGGCATCGAATGGATGCGAACGGCCACTGACAGGGAGAAGTGGCGTCATTTGGGGGAGGCCTATGTCCAACAGTGGATGCATACAGGCTGATGATGTATTAACCTGCACAATAGTGTCCTTAGTCCCCTCATTAGCCGCAGTGGTGACGCTCGGCTGCATTTGAGTTCGAAGGGCCGAACTGTGAGACACGCCGCTGGCTCTCTCCTTTCTGTGTTCCGGCGACTGGAAACATACACACGCTGTAGCTATAGTTCTATACATTCTACTTTAAGCCTTTGAGAGAGAACAAAACGACAAACGCGTTCACGATCTTTAACCCTTGCGGTAGTCAGAGGTTCAGGTGTCCATCTTCGCAATGGCGAAGGTAGTAATTCTATGGACACGTCGAACCCACGTGTTGACCAGATCAGTACTCAATGTGACAGGTGGTAAGCCATATCGCCATTTACAAGCACTGACTATTACTTGTTCGGGGAACAGGTAGGTTTCCTCACGATGTGTTCCCTCGCCGTTTAATTCAATGCATTTCGTAAATGTGTTTTTATTACGAAAATCTACATAGAAATTCATTAAACTTCATTTCCGTTGGTACATGCTCAAGCGGGATTTGAACCCTGTACCCACTGATACAGAGCCAAGGCCCAAACAACTGAGCTACGTCAAATTCTATTATTATTATTATAGTCAGATAATAATCTACATATTCCACTACAACAGTATCAATGAAAATATGACAGCGTTTTATTAACTATGTGAGACCGGGTCATATCACGATAAATTTATAAAGATATCTGATCACCTTTATTTTACCCGACGTTTCGACCCAGTTGCATAGGCCGTGGTCACTTAAAATATAGGCAATCAGATATCTTTATTAATTTATCGTGATACGACCCGGTCTCACATAGTTAGTAAAATGAGTATAAATCGCGAGTAGTTTTAAGAGATTCGCAATTTATACTCATGATTAATAATTAACAGGACTTATCGCGTAAGTTTTTTTTTTATATTCTTTTTATTTAATATTAAGGCCATTCACCATATAAGGTTAAGTCGGCATCACGTAAGTTTATATATAATAAAATTACCTTTTATTAACCCGACGTTTCGGCTACGTTGCAGTAGCCATAGTAGTCTGCCCGTGACCATGGCTACTGCAACGTAGCCGAAACGTCGGGTTAATAAAGGTAACTTTATTATATAAAACTTACGCGATAAGTCCCGTTAATTATTAATATAAATCGCGAGTGTTTAAAAGTAACTATATGGCAGCGTGTGTGTATGTAGAGTGCTAGGCTAGCTACGAATAGAGAAACGGTGCTGACCTTAGTCTAAACTAACCTGCAACTGTTCTTGCTTCCATTCATTGTCTGTGGTCTCCTCGCTGTCATCGAATTGGGACTTCCATAGACTCACCAGTGTGAGGGCACCTCCCTTTGTCACCTTTTACGAGAGAAATTACGCTTAATATAGTTGTATTATACACTATTCGCGTTAAGTAAATAGTGACGTCATGATGTACAGAGGTTAAACTGGCCAATGAGACGTGAGTAAATGAGGAAACAAGACACATTGACCAATCGCAGACAACCGTTGTCACGTTTCATTGGACAAGACGTGGGTGACGTGTTGACGTCACTATTTTCTTAATGCGAATATACTATAGGAACATTTTTTCAATACTAATTAATTAACAATTTATTCAATAACACCCAATGAAGTATAACAAACAAAATAAAACTAAATATGTACAAATTACATACATAAACATACGCTTCACGACTTGTGTATACACACTCCCTTTTTTATTATGGCGGGGTTAGTCAGAGGCTTGAATGCCCATCTCCAAAATTTCGAAGGCATGTTAGGTATGGGTCACTCAAAGCCCGCGTATTACTAGATAAATAATAATACTAATTAATTAACAATGTATTAAATAACACTCAATGAAGTCTAACTAACAAAATAAAACTAGAAAAAAACTGATAGAACACAAAAGAAACCGCCTCCTCCCCCCAAACCCCAGACGTTTCAAAAGCCACTGGCACAAATTATAATATTTGGAACAATATTATAGCAATTGAACTAGCCCCTTGGTAAGTCCATTTAAGACTTGTGTTAAGGGTACTAGGCAACGTATATTTAACAAATAATATACATATGCATTCACGTCCTTTAATACCTTTCGGGCTGGACAGAACCTCGAAATATAATAACTCCTAGATCACTTTTTAGCAATAATACTGAGGATATGTTGTCATATTGTACATGTTTTGCTCATAGCTCCATAGGTTTACCCCTTGTCCCTTAGTCGCCGCCTACGACATGCCAATATTTCTCGGTAAAGGCATAGTTTCCCACCTGCCAGGTTGGGTACTGCTTATCAGCTAAAAAGTGGAGTTCGAATGACAAAAAACCATCACAAAAACATACGTGATTGTGATACTCAATCTCTGACTACCCTGAAGGGCTTATACGGTCATAAATGCATATTAAAACATATATTATGCTGTTTCTCTGCTTTATTTATTTGTTATTTTAGTACTAGTCTATATTAGATACTTTGTTAATTAATGAGTGAATGAATTGTTTCATTTCATTCATTCATTCTTTATAGTCAATCTATATTACCTGTTGCAAGGCGGATACGTTTTCGTCGTCCATGACAGCGAATTGAGTGTAGCTTTGATCGGCACGATTCCGCGTGGTGCGACGGGCGCCTGAAAGAAAACGTTGATTAGAATATAGGTGGCGCTAGTAGTCAATGTTAAGTCTGAGTAAGAAAAAGTTTGTGGTTTACTCTGGGTACAAAATAACGTGTCACTTCAGGTGCTGGCGGGTGCGAGGTGGCTGCAAAACATTAATTCGGTAATTGCAGCGGAATCGTAATATAGGGGATTATATTGAATTTTAGTATAAACTCTTACCATTTTGACTTCAATACTAATATATAAACCTAATATTTATTCGCCAAAAATAACTAACGAACGAGGTCGGTCATTTTTATACGTTCTCTTTATTTCGACTCTGTTGCAATTTGTACACCCAATCTTTTACACTGACAGTAAATAATACACCCATTTACTTTTTTGCTGATTGCAATCTACCGTGCAGGTTGGTTGCAGTTATAAAATAAAATACGTTTATTTTTTCATCCGTAAACAAAATCTTTAAATTCATATATCACTAAATAAATTGAAATGCAATTCCTGTGTTGAAAACACGGATCCAAACTAAGTAAACCCTTTTGACTTATGATGTGATAAGATAGGTAATCGTAACATCATATGCACTTAGTAATTCTATTGCAATTGTATCAAATACATTCAAACTGCACCTTTTTACAAAACACCAGTTCAATATAAGATCAGTAACAGTGTCAAGTTAGCAAAAGTGACAAATTACGCCATTTTTAAGCAAAATTTGACACTTATGCTAATCTACTACCAACTTCACACTATTACTGATCTGATATTGACCTTTATAGTTTTAAGAGACTCGCGATTTATACTCATGATTAATACCTAACGGGACTTATCGCGTAAGTTTTTATATAATTAAGTTACCTTTATTAACCCGACGTTTCGGCTACGTTGCAGCAGCCATGGTCACGGGCAGACTGACCGTAGCCGAAACGTCGTGTTAATAAAGGTAAAAAACAAACGCATTCACGACCATGAACCCTTGCGGGGTAGTCAGAGGTTCAGGTTTCCATCTCCGCAATTGCGAAAGTAGTAATTCTATGGACACCTCGAACTCAGACAGTGTTAACCAGATAGTCAGTACTCCATGTGACAGGTGGTCAGCCATGTCGCCATTTACAAGCACTAACTATTACCTGTTAGACGAACAGGTAGGTTTCCTCACGATGTTTTCCCTCTACGTAAATATAGGTAAATTTATTATATAAAAACTAACGCGATAAGTCCCGTTAGTTATTAATCATGATATTGACCTGCGTTTCTGCTACCGCATTAGTAGACTTGAGCCCAATTTCCAACCCTTCAAACCTCACCTCTCTTAACATGTGTATCGGAGTGCATACTATCGACGTCAGCAACCCTCGGGCTCAAAGCTTCTTGCTTCTCATTGGCTAGATCTTGGACGCACGTGGGTGGCGCCGTCACTACACGGAGACGGGCCAGGTTGTTCGCACCTTTACCAGGGACAACGGACTTGTATTAACATATAACATATGTATAAAGACACGTTCACGACAATTAAAGCTTAGTAGTCAGAGGTTCAGGTGTCCATCTCCGCAATCGCGAAGGTAGTTATTCTGTGGCCACTGGAACTCACGTGTTGACCAAGTCAGTACTCAATGTGACAGGTGGTAAGCCATGTCGCCATTTACAACAACGATGTTTTCCCTCACCGTAGCATTCGCAAATGTATTTTTATTGCGAAAACGTGCTTAGAAATTCAAAAATCTTAATTTCCATTGGTACATGCTCAAGCGGGATTTAAACCCTGTACCCACTGATACAGAACCAAGCCCCAAACAACTGTACTACGTCGAATAACACTATACGTCCATCACAGGGTTCATTATAATGCAATAGAGAAAATATAACAACTATTATACTATAAACATACATTCATACCCTTTTGGGGTTGATAGATATTGCGTATCCACCGTCAACTATGTCTTTTGATGGTCTTGGGATAATCGAAACTATATAATAATCAGTAGCAAACGTGACAAGTGGTATACCGTGTCGCCGTATACAGTAAAACTATGCAGGTTTCATCAGATTGTTTTTCTTTGACACCATATACACTATATGATTGCCTAAAATAAAAACAAATATAGGTACCGCAGGGAGACAGTCGTAACGTGTATGTATATATATATCTCATATGTAGGTGAGGTGTAAGGAAAGTTACGTAGGGGTCCGACATATACCTATATTCTTACCCGCGACGCCCGCAGCCCTGCCCTTGCAAGGGGGTACGCTCTGACGCTCCGGTCTGCCGGACGACCCGGCCGCCGGATTCTCCTGAAACAGGGAGAAAAACATATGTATACATTTATATAATTAATATAGAATGCATAATATTACTACGTATTCATATTAATTTTACAAGAAAAACTTATATTTTATAAATCACTACATAGTATAAAACAAAGTCGCTTTCTCTGTCCCTATGTCCCTTTGTATGCTTAAATCTTTGAAACTACGCAACGGATTTTGATGCGGTTTTTTTAAATAGATAGAGTGATTCAAGAGGAATGTTTATATGTATAATAACATCCATTAAATAGTGGAGTAGGCTATATATTTTATACCCGTGCAAAGCCGGAGCGGGTCACTAGTACTCTTATAAAATAAAAGTTTTTCTTCTTAGCCTGAATATTGGGGTTTCGAAGTCATAATGGAACATTGATGACACTTTGCTAAGCCATTGCCAATAGATTCTATTTACCCCTGATCCGTAAGTCGCCTTCTACGACATGCCAGGACGAACGGCAGCTAGTTAGCATTCTTTTTACGACCCAGCTAGCAAGAGTCACTGAATATATCTTATGTTAATTATTGTTATGCGGATGAATGATAGCAGACTGACAAAAGGAATATATATGAGTGAAGTGGAAGGGCGGTTACGTAGGGGCCGGCCCAATAAGACATTTAACAGTCAGATAGACGCTATATTGAAAAAAGGTGACGTTAGGAGTACCTATAACCGCCGAGACTGTATGAGAGGATGTATGAATGTCAATGAAGCGAAAGTAGTCTGTCAGGATCGGGACAAATGGGGATCCGTGATCTCTGCCTACCCCTCTACAGGGAATCAGGCGTGATGTGTATATGTTAATTATTAGTGTTTATTTTAATTACGCGTTCTAGAATATTAATTTATCTGCACCATCTGTGGTATATCTGTTAAATCAAGACACAACTAAAGTTTCTCTTCCATGACACTAGGGGTCGCCACGTGCTTAGTACAATACGATTTGACGACCTCCGTGGCGCGATTGGTTAGACACCTGTACGCTAATCGTGAGGTCCCGGGTTCGATTCCCGGTGGAGGCAGAGTTAAGAACTACGCTTTTCTACTGCTTTCCAGTCTGGTCGTTGATTAGTGCTCTATATGTATTTTTCTATATATAATATGTATACATTTCTTAAATATACGTTGACTAGTACCCTTAACAAGTCTCAAATGTACTTACCAAGGGGCTAGTTCAATTGGTGTAATAACGTCCTACAATATTATTATTAAGTCACAACTAAAGTTTCTCTTCTATGACAATAGGGGTTGCCACGTGCTTAGTATAATATGTATTGAGCCGACCCCTACGTAACTGCCCTTCCACTTCACTCACATATATTCCTTTTTGGGTTAATGGAATGTATTGTCTGCAGAGTTTCTTGGCACTTCTTCTCTGCAGAGATTTTTCTTTACGAAGTGCCATTAGTTTTATTAATTTAATTGAATTTGATTTATTTTAATAATTAACGTATATTAATGACATATTTTTTTTATAAAAAATGTTTTTTTTAAGTGATTTTATGATCCTTATATTGAATAAAAAGATTTTCATTTCGTATGCTTACCTTAGCCTTGCGTTCGGGCGATGGAACCGGAGTGGTTTTGGCCTCGACTTCTCTGTCCTCTTTCTTTTCATTAGCCTAGAAAGGGAGAGAATACTGTTTATTCTATTATTATGGTCATGCATATCACTACATAGTATAAAACAAAGTCGCTTTCTCTGTCCCTATGTCCCTTTGTATGCTTAAATCTTTGAAACTACGCAACGGATTTTGATGCGGTTTTTTTAATAGATAGAGTGATTCAAGAGGAAGGTTTATATGTATAATAACATCCATTAAATAGTGGAGTAGGCTATATATTTTATACCCGTGCGAAGCCGGAGCGGGTCACTAGTCTTGCATATAATTCGACGTAGCTCAGTTGTTTAGGGCTTGGCTCTGTATCAGTGGGTACAGGGTTAAATCCCGCTTGAGCATGTACCAATGGAAATGAAGTTTAATGTATTTCTATGTACATTTTCGTAATAAAAATACATTTACGAAATACGCCATATTGAATAAGTATGACGTTAGAAGTACCTAAAACCGCCGAGTGTGTATGAGTGTCAACGAAGCGAAAGTAATCTATCAGTGGGACAAATGGGGATCCGTAATCTCTGCCTACCCCTCTACAGGGTAAAGGGAGCCTGTACTCTGTAGGGTACATACGAATTTATCTTTATTTGTTGTTAGCGAGAGAACTGGTGCCTAAACTAAGACAATTAAGTCCTGTGTCTTAGGACACCAGCTCTCCCTTCCAGTTTTGCTTATAACTACAAATACAGGGAACGTTTACAGACATGAGACAGTACATAAATTCTTAATTTCATTTTGTTTAGCGATACACTTACATAAATACATACAAACTGAAAAATAAGTAAACAAACATAGGTGGATGTACATACACATTAATACTCGTACACAGATAGGGGCTTGGTCAATGCAAACACACATCCAAGAATTAGACTGGTGGTGTTACAAAATTGTTATAAAGGAATTTTTAGGAAGTTTTCTGAAAACACATTTCGCTGCTTTAAAACTAAACTGAAGAAACTCAAAAAACACTATTTTGCAAAAAACGTTGTTTTATAATATAGTTGATATATTTTTGACATTAAATTGCATATAATTTAAAAAAATGATTAAATATAAATAATTTTTTTATCTTTTTATTAATTTCAATATGTTTTATGTAAGTACTTATTATTTAATCTTTTTGAGATAAAATGTTTTTCGAGTTTCTTCAGTATAGTTATTACGATTTACACTTACATAACCATTGACGTGCTTCTTAGCGACATGTCGCGGCGACGACAATTGTCGCCTGTCGCGGTCGCGCTCCTTATCTTTCGGGATGACGTTTGAGGTCTCTGTACCGCCGACGCCTGCCGTTGTGTCCGTTTCTACACGACGTCTTGTCTGGGGATAAAAACATAACATAGTTATATACATGGTATTTAAATTTGAAAGAAAATATAGTGACGAAAATTGAAAAGGGCATGCTTCGATGGTTCACACATGTTATACGGATGAATGATAGTAGATTGGTAAAAGGAATATATGTAAGTGAAGTGGAAGGGCCGACCCAATAATAGATGTGACAGCCAGATAGACGACATATTGAAGTACCTATAACCGCCGAGTGTACATGAGCAGGTGTATGAGTGACAATGAAACGAAAGGTGTTTGTCAGGATCAGGACAGAATGGGGTTCCGTGTTTTCTGTCTATTTATCTACAAAGATACGGGCGTGATCTATGGCCTATTTGCAGTAAAGCTTTTTGCTAGATCATAGTTCAATATCATGTGTGAAGTTGTCAGTGGGATAACAAAAGTACCAACTTTTGCAATTTTTTATGGCAAAATTTGTCGCTTTTGCTAATCCAATATTTTCTTCAGTTGAATCACGTCTTGCAAAAAAAGGCACTTAACGAATCTCATCACATTTGGTTTGTGTTATTTTTGCAAGTCATGTTCGTGAAAATGCGGGTAGTAGGTAATAATAACTTTCGCCTAGCATGACGTCATTAAAGCTACACTCACATTATCAGGCACCGTTGTTTCTGTAGGCAGGGGATGCTCTGGCGCCGGATGCACTGAAGCTCGAGTTCGAGATACGCCAGTGTTCTGAAACACACACATACATATACATCATGATCACTATATGATAAGTAATAATAATATTTGGACATTATTACACCAATTTAACTAGCCCTTTGGTAAGTACATTTAAGACTTGTGTTAAGGGTACTAGTCAACGTATATTTAAGAAATGTATACATATTATATATAGATAAATACATATATAGCATATATAATCAACGACCAGACTAGACAGCAGTAGAAAATCGTAGTTCTTAATTCTTGCCTCCACCGGGAATCGAACCCAGGACCTCACGATTAGCGTTCAGGTGTCTAACCGATCGCGCCACGGAGGTCGTCAAAGTAAAGGTCGGGCCAATAAGATATCCTCTGAAAGTCTGATAGACGCCATAATAATATTGAAAAACTTATTGTACGTATTGAAATATTTATTTAACTTAGTTGTTTAAGCCTTGATTCAGTGTCAATACATACATACATACTCATATGCGTTTAGGATCATTATCCCTTGCAGGGTGATCAGAGGTTCAGATTTTCATCTCCGAGGTACTAATTATATGGCCATATATCGTGAGTCAATCGCGATCGCGGAGGTAGTAATACTATGGTCAAACATCGTGAGGAAACCTACCTGTTCCCCGACAGGTAATAATGCTTGTAAATGGTGACACGGCTTACCACCAGACATATTGAGTACTGACTTGGTTAACACGTGGGTTCGAGGTAGTCTTAGTATCATTAATTCCGTAATTGCAGAGATGAACACGCGAACTTTTGCCTTAACCTTATATTTTATGGCAGATTGGCTTATAAGAGAAAATAGCTTATGCATTTATCTATTTGTTCTTCTTAGTTTGGTGTCTCACTGTATATCGAATACAATTCCATTAGGTGATATGTTGCTTATTAATCGCCTTCATGTTACATTTATCCTACCAAACCGAATCGTATAGACTGCATTTGGTTATAGTTTTAATAGATTCGCGATTTATACTCATGATTAATAACTAACGGGACTTATCGCGTATGTTTTTATAAAATAAAGTTACCTCTATTATAATATATATAAATTTTATAACGAATTTAGGAACGTCGGGTTAATAAAGGTAACTTTATTGTATAAAAACATACGCGATAAGTCCCGTTAGTTATTAATCATGCATTTGGTTGTCAGTTTTTTTACAATCGTTGTTCTATTAATATTACTTCAGTAACAGTGTAAAGTTGTCAGATTTCACCAATCGTGACAGCAAAAGTGTCAAATTTAAAAAAAAAATCCTTTTATTCACACTAGACGCAGTAACACAAATAGAAAAAAGAATTAACATATAATAATTTACATTAATGGTACCAAGCGCACATGGCAACCCCGCGCTAGTGTGAATAGGATTTGTCTCAGCTAATGTTCATTGTGTGAAATTCACACTGCCAAAAATTATTATCAAATTTCGCCTTAAATTGGCAATATATATCAGTCTAGCTACTTCTCGAACGAATTCACACTGTTATTGAAGTGATATTTTTCTGATATTTAGCTAAATGCATTAGTGGACTTGGGATGTTGTTTAAACTACACAACATTCTAATCTACTGAAACTAACTACATCAATAATAAACTTGACATATACAAACAAACATGAATTTATTTTTCGTCGTAACAGTATTTGTAAAAAACCTATAAAAAAAACTTTATTCTTAATATATTAAAACTTTCGCGTCACAATATATGTAGTTTTACGTTACCTTACATTGTAATTATAGATAAATTGGGATTGACAATCTTCTCAAGGCGGATGTACGCAGCGTTAAGAACGGAAGAGTATGTATGAGAAGGTTAATGGGTGTGAGTAAAGCAAGAGAGATTTATCAGGATCGTTCCAGGTAGCGAGCGATAGTCTCTGCCCATCCCATGAGGCATGTAGAGGCGTAAATATATTTTTATGTGGGAGGAAAGTGGCCTAATAAGACATATTATAACAGTCAGATAGACGCTATATTGAAATAGGTGACGTTAGGAGTACCTATAACCACCGAGTGTGTAGTTTGAGGTTTAAGGATGTCAATGAAACGAAAGTGTTTGGTAAGAATCGAGACCAATAGGGATCCGTGATCTATTTAGAGAAACGGGCGTGAGGTGTATGTAAATCAGATATACCTGCTCACGAGGCATTTCCAAGCGATCAATACATACATATAATAATAATGTAGATCCAATTGAACTAGCACCTTCCTAAGTACATTTAAGACTTGTATTATAAGTACTAGTAGGCAGATAAATACATATATAGCATGTATTTCATCAATTGCCAGGCTGGAAAGCAGAAGAAAAGCGTAGTTCTTAACTCTGCCTCCACCGGAAATTGGGACCTTACGATTAGCGTTCAGGTGATTAACCGATCGTGCCACGGCGGTTGTCACGATTCGCTCAATACTATTTAATCTAAGTTAACTTTCAGTACTCTTATCAATTTTGCTGATGCTTTTCATTACAACATCTGTCTTTATATGTATATTGGACAAATTATGTCCTGTGTCCATGGTCGTAGATTCTGTTTTCTCTTCGTTAATCAATTCTAGTGCTTTTCTAATAGCCCAACTCGTTGCTGTACTTATTTCTGTCTCGACCAAACTGAGCGTTATAGTCGCCTGATTGTTCTGCAAGACAGTACGTTACGTTCAAAATGTGATTCGAACTAGTTACTACTAGAAAAGACAGATGTCACTTTTAATAATTTTTATCACAAAGCTTTTTCTTAGTTTTTTTAATAATAAATAGCTGTGATAATTAGATATATATTCAAATATAAGAACTTCTTTTGACTTGAATCATTGGAAGTAAATATTTTAACATGTCATCGTTAACACAATCAAAAGCTTTGGATAGGTCTCAAAATATATGTTTGTCCGTATTAATTTGGATATTTTTATCTTTATTCGACAAAAGGAAACTGTTCTAGAACGAATCACATTAAAGAATATAACGTACTGTATAAACGGTTATCGCTTACAAACTATCTTGATATTAGAAGAGCATTTGACTAAGTAAAACTCACCAAACTAATAAGAACAAATATGTACACCCTAGTTTGTCTTATAAGTCGATCTAAGGTAATTGAGGAATTCGTAAAACACAATCTATTAAAAACGAATACAGCTACTCGCACTTTTGCCACACTCATTGTGAAAATCACGTCTAATTATTAGAAAAAACATTTTAACTATTTGGATTTGTTCATCTTTGAATAAACATATATACGCTTTACGACTTATGTATTGACACTCCTTTTTTATTGTTGCGGGGTAGTCAGAGGCTTGAGTGCCCATCTCCGAAAATTGAAAGCATGTTAGGTATGAACCATTCAAAACCCGCGTTTCACTAAATAGATAGCACTTAACGTGATAGGTAGTGAAACATATCGCCGGATACAGGCACTGGCTATCCCGAGGGACAGGAAACTTTCCTCACAATCTTTTCCCCACCGTAAGCGACTGTAAATTATGTACGTATATAAAAAACACATACACACAAATAGACAGCCTGAAAAAAAAACCACTTATAACCACAGAGTGTATACATACATACACACCACGCCTGATTCCCTGTAGAGGGGTAGGCAGAGATCACGGATCCCCATTTGTCCCACTGACAGACCACTTTCGCTTCATTGATATTCATACATCCTCTCATACACTCTCGGCGATTATAGACACCGAGTAACATACCTGCACAGTTTCCCAATCATAGGGATCGGAGTCTCTGATGCCGCGTCGTTTACAGCATCTCTCCAGCAAATTGGTTAGCATGGAGTAGTCCGGAGTATCAGCGTATTGGAGTGACTGGATATGCTCAAGAAACTGGCGAAGTTCAGACGGCAGATGTCGTAGGAGGAGCCGGTGGTCGTACTTCTCTTTCATCAGGCCCACCTTGGGAGAAGATTGTAGAAGATAAGATAAATAAATATTGTAGGACGTTATTACACCAATTGAACTAGCCCCTAGCTAAGTGCATTTAAGACTCGTGTTAAGAGTCAACGTATACGAGTATTTAAGAAATATATAATTGTAGAAGATCAGATAAATAAATAAATAAATATTGTAGGACGTTATTACACCAATTGAACTAGCCCCTAGCTAAGTGCATTTAAGACTCGTGTTAAGAGTCAACGTATACGAGTATTTAAGAAATATATAATTGTAGAAGATCAGATAAATAAATAAATAAATATTGTAGGACGTTATTACACCAATTGAACTAGCCCCTTGCAAAGTACATTTAAGACTCGTGTTAAGGGTACTAGTCAACGTATGTTTAAGAAATATATACTTATTATATATAGATACATACATATATAGCATATATAATCAACGACCAGACTGGAAAGCAGAAGAAAAGCGTATTTGTTATCTCTGCCTCCACCGGGAATCGAACCCGGGACCTCACGATTAGTGTTTAGGCGTCTAACCGATCGCACCACGGAGGTCGAAAAAAGATATGAATATGATATTTATTACATATACATACATTGACGTCCTTCAATCGCCTTCGAGGTGGTATGAACATCGGATATTTATCTCCTAGGTCAATTTTTAGCATAAAACTTTGGGTGTTGATGCCATACGGAACATTATTATCAGGATGCTAGCCAATTGCCCAATTGATCCCACATACATCTAGTCCCTTAGTCACCTTCTACGACATTCCTAGAAGAACGGCAGTGAGTTTTAGCATTCTTTTTACTTAGTTTTCATATACAAACACTAACAAACTATAGCCGTTTACGACATTTTCCCTTACACGAAATTCCCTTAGACGAACAGGTAATAGTCAGTGCTTGTATATAGCAACATGGCTGACCACCTGTCACATTGAGTACTGACTAAGTCAACACGTGGGTTCGAGGTACATTTTGGTAATAAAAACACATTTACCAAATGCATCGAATACTACGGTGAGGGAAAACATCGTGAGGAAACCTTCTTGTTCGTCGACCAGGTAATAGTTAGTGCTTGTATATGGTGACTTTCTGGTTAACACGTGGGTTCGAAGTGTCCATAGAATCACTACCTTCGCAATAGCTAAGATTGACACCTGAACCTCTTGACTACATGGATTATATCCTGAAATCGTGTCTTTGTTTATCTTCGTCCAACTTCTACCCCACCCAAGCATCGAACCCCATACCTGCTCTTTATCCTTGATCTTCCTCCAAGGCAGTTGTCCGATCACAAATTCCACCAACATGTAGAACAGGGACCAGAGGTCATCATGCCTTCCCATCTCCTTATTTTTGTGCGCGTTGATCGAGGCGTAGCGTACTGTGCCTGTTTATATGGGAACAAGAAAGATAATTAAACTTTGTAATTGCGACACACCTCCTATACATTCGGGAGTTATAGGTACTTCTGACGTCATCCTTTTTCAATATGGCGTCTTTTATATATGATATATTTTGAAAGAAGATGTAGTGACTAAGATTGAAAAGAGCATGCTTCGATGGTTTGGACATGTTATGCGTATGAATGATAGCAGATTGAAAAAGGAATATATATGAGTGAAGTGGAAGGGCGGTTACGTAGGGGCCGGCCTAATAAGACATATAACAGTCAGATAGACGCTATATTTAAAAAAGGTGACGAAAGGCGAAAGTGGTCTGTCAGGATCGGGACAAATGGGGATCCGTGATCTCTGCCTACCCCTCTACAGGGAATCAGGCGTGATGTGTATGTATATATGTAAGTAAGATAAATCATCATATTGCGACACACTTACACACTCAGTGATTATATGTACTTCTGACGTAATTTTTTTTCAATATGGCGTCTATTTGACTGTCATTGGGTCGACCTCTACGTAACCAGTCAATAGCAAAGTACAGTCGAGCACGTATGAGAAGGTTAATGGGTGTGAGTGAAGCAAAAGATTTGTCACCCGTTTCAGGTGGCGTGCCTATCCCTTTGGGGAAGCATGTGAATATAAATGAAATGAAATGCTTTTTTTTTCAACATAACGATCATAAATATCACTTATTGAAAGTAAAAAAAAATATTAGAATTTGTTAAATTTCAATTATTTTTTTTCTTTTTAAAATGTTTTTTTATATGTGTACATTAAATTTAATTCGCCGTAGCTCAGTTGTTTGGGGCTTGGCTCTGTATCAGTGGGTACAGGGTTCAAATCCTTGTGTTAAAGTTTAATGAATTTCTATCTACATTTTCGTAATAAAAACACATTTACGAAATGCATCGAATTATACGGTTAGAGAAAACATCGTGAGGAAACTTACCTGTTCGTCGAACAGATAATAGTAAGTGCTTGTAAATGGCGAAATGGCTGACCACCTGTCACATTGAGTACTGACTATCTGGTCAATGGAATGGAATTACTACCTTCGCAATTGCGGAGATGGAAACCTGAACCTCTGACTATGCAAAGGTTAATGGTCGTGAAATAGTTTGTTTTTTTTATATGTGTACATATAAGTATCCATTACATACCTCTGAAGCCAGCAGCCGCTCGTGGTGGTCTGACCTGTCCAGAGCTGAGGGTATACTGCCTGGCCAATCCGAAATCCAGCATGTACACCTTGCGACAGTTAGACGGATGGCGACCAATGCTGAAGTTGCTCTGCGATGGGATAACATACTCTATTAGGGTGGTTATAAGGTTTAAGATGCTGTGGCGAGTAGATGGGTAAATATATAAGACACTAAAATATTATTTCGTGATTTTTATTGTATATTTTATAAATAAAAACTACCTTTAATATCCGACGTTTCGGCCATTTTGATCATGGCCGTTGCATCATGGTCGAAACGTTAGGTAACAAAGGTAAAACTTTGTTTATCAAATATACGCGATAAGTCCCGTTTTCTTGTAACACTCATATTAATTAGACACATAATTATTCGATACTAAAAGATCAATAACCATAAACACAAAAAGCCATTGGAATAAACAAAAATACCAATATCATTAGAATTGGATGAAATATTATTTAAAATCGAATTTTTCAGATAAAAGTTTTCTACTCGGAGTCAAATTTTTATTTGTATACTGTATGTACCCTTTCACGAAATTATAAAATGCCACAACGATGCCGATAATATTGCGTATGTATCTAATGTTCTGACATAATTAAACGTGAATGTGTATGTATGTATGAATCAAAAAGAAGAGTAGTGGTTTATAATAAGGTAATATTGAAATATAAACTTACTGGTTTAATGTCTCGATGTAGGAAACCCACAGAATGTATTGAGTCTATGGCTTTCAATATTTGAAGACCCAATCTGTAAACATAATACACAAAAATATAAATACATTACATTACATAAACTCGACGTAGCTTGTTTGGGTTCAAATCCCGCTTGAGCATGTACCAATGGAAATAAAGTTTAATGAATTTATATGTACATTATCGTAATAAAAATACATTTACGAAATGCGTCGAACACTACGGTGAGGGAAAACATCGTGAGGAAACCTATCTGTTCCCCGAACAGGTAATAGTTAGTGCTTGTAAATGGCGACATGGTTTACCACTAGACAATGCAATTACTTACTACCTTCGCAATAAAATTTTGGAGATGGAAACCTGAACATCCCGGTTTTATCTTTACTCATTTTTGAATCATTTTTTCCAATAACCGTTAGCATTGCTATTTAAAGCCTTTATACCTTTCATATTGGTTTCCCCAATATTGTGAATATAGGTGGACAATCGTTCAAAAAAATCATTCAGATAACCGTATCATTCAAAACACCATAAAGTATACATACCTGAGGGTGGTAGACAGCGAGAAGGCGCCTCTCGGTTGCGCCCGACGCAATTCAGCCAAATTCTTGCCCTGTAGTTGCATCACTACGTAGTTGAACCTCGCGTTCCTGCCACACCCTATGAAGCGACAGACGTGCTCCTTGCCTGTAGGGTAAAAAGTCATATGTGAATGTCTAACAATGTTAAGAAAGATTCATTCGTTCAATCATTCATTTATGTGTGTTAAAAAAAATATGTAAAAAAAGATTCATTCGTTCAATCATTCATTCAAAGTCATTGGAAGAAATAATTGGTTGACCGCTAACGCTAATCGTGAGGTTCTGAAGAGCTATGCTTTTCTTATGCTTTCCGGTCTAGTTGTTGATTATATATGTTATATATATATATATATATGTGTATTTATCTATATATATATATAATGAGTATATTTCTTAAATAATTGAACCCTTGATAAGTTCATTTAAGACTTGTGTTAAGTGTACTAATCAACATATATTTACCTAATATAACATACACATCACGCCCGTTTCCCTACAGATCTTGATTCGATAGATCACGATCCAGACAACCCACTTTCGGTTCATTGCCACTCATACACACTCCTTCATACACACTCCTTTATACGCACTCGGTGCTTATCGGCACCTTTTCAATCAATCAATCAGTCTATGTCAGTCCACTGCTGGACGTAGGCCTTCCCAAGGGAACACAAACCACGATCACTCGTGGCCATATTTCTCAAGGGTTACCATCCCACCCACCTTGCAGCTTCTTCAGCACTGCCACCTCCATCTTCAGCACCTGTTTGGGCTGCCGGGCGGACTCCACCTTGAGTGCCACCGCCTCCTGGGTGGCAAGGTCTTGCCCCTCGTAGATTTCGCCGAAGCCGCCACCGCCGATTTTCTTTACCACCTTGGAAAACATATGGTATTAAACTTTTGGAACATGTAAAAACAATAAGTATAGTAAATTGATTGAAAGTCAAAACATTTGCCTGACACTGGTTGTCTCTTAGCATTGAAATTCTACGTTGGTTCGGAAGCCCTGGCTCGGAGAAGAACCAACAAGAAACTCCGGCTTTCAGGATTTTTTGCCCAGTGCCAGGTACAAAACCAAATTAAGAAAGAAACATAATTATTTTTGAGCTTAGATGCACTCATTGCTGTATATGCAAAAAGAATTATGAGTTCCTAATTTGACGTAGCTCAGTTGTTTGGGGCTTAGCTCTGTATCAGTGGGTACAGGGTTCAAATCGCGCTTGAGCATGTACCAATGGAAATGAATTTTAATGAATTTCTATGTACATTTTCGTAATAAAAACACATTTACGAAATGCATCGAAATATACGGTAAGGGAAAACATCGTGAGTAAACCTACAACTCGTACGAGTTAACTGTGCACCTCGCTCTGTGACGTCAATCGGACGATACCGTTAGCAAAAAAGGAGAATTATGTAAAAAAATATAAATTGCTATTTTTTTATGTTGACAAAAGATTGTTTTGATGATAAAGCGTCATAATACTAGGTCATTTTAATCATGACGTTTTGCAAGTAAATTGATACATATGGACTGATATGATATTACAGCTTGACAATAAAGAGACGACAAAAATGACGGCGCTAGATTTTTCATTGCATTCAAAGATGCTATCGGTACTGAGCGCTTATGGCGAACGCGGGGCGCCGCGCGGGGAAGCGGGAGAGGGGTCGCATTCCAGCGGGGTGCACAGTTGACTCGTAAGAGTTGTACCTGTTCGCCGAACAGGTAATAGTTAGTGCTTGTAAATGGCGACATGGCTGACCACCTGTCACATTGAGTACTGACTATCTGGGCAACACGTGGGTTCGAGGTGGCCATAGAATTACTACCTTCGCCATTGCGGAGATGGACACCTGAACCTCTGACTACCCTGCAAAGGTCGTGAACGCGTTTGTCTTTTTTGTCTATAAGTAGTAGTAATAATTTTCATAGTAATATTTCATATGATGATTAGCAGACACATTAAGGATTTACGTGTAAGGTATGTGATCTGGTTTTAAATAAATAAATAATTAATAAAAATAATTAATTAAATAATTTCTTAAGACACTGAACCCAAAAGGGTTTCTTTCTTATGAATGCATATTGTATTCGAGGTGTCCATAGAATTACTACCTTCGCAACTGCTGAGATGGAAACCTCAACCTCTGTCTACCCCGCAAGGGTTAATGGACGCGAATGCATTTGTTTTGTTGTATATGACGATTAGAATGCGCATTAAGGATATCCCTGTAAGGTATGCGATCTTGTATTAAATGAATAAATTAACATATCATTTCGTGTGACCAAAGATTGTTGTGAATGCATATGTCGCTGCTTTAAAACTAAACTGAAGAGACTCAAAAAACACTATTTTGCAAAAAACGTCGTTTTATAATATAGTTGATATATTTTTGACATTAAATTGCATATAATTTAAAAAAATGATAAATATAAATACATTTTTTATCTTTTTATTAACTTAATATGTTTTATGTACTTATTATTTAATCTTTTTGAGATAAAATGTTTTTCGAGTTTCTTCAGTTTAGTTTTAAAGCAGCGATATAATAATAAGCTTTATTCATACAAACACATACACAAACAGGAAATTAAATATATATATATATATATATATATATATATATATATATATATATATATATATATATATACATATATATATATATATATATATATATATATATACATATACATATATATATATATATATATATACATATACATATATATATATATATATATATATATATATATGTATATGTATAAATATCTAATAAGGGGGAGGCTTCTTACACCCTACCCACCGGGGTCAGACCCTACAACTGACCTTCCACCGCTCCTTGACCACGTGGCCGGGCTGCAGCAGATCCTCCGTCGCCATCGTGATGGGCTGCGGCCTAACGGGAGCCTCGCCTCCCAAATTGGGAAGAGTGTGGGACCTACAACGTAATTACGGTATCAATCACTCATTCGTTCACTCACTCATTTATTTATTTATTCAATTCTGGAATATACGTCACCCTAACAGGTCACCTTTCGGTGACGTACTAATTACAAGGTATCGAACAATGTATATTTCAAAACAAAAAATATTTACCACATTTCAATATATGAAATAAAATTTAAAGAAAATGAATATAATATTATAATGGTAACAAATGTACACACACACACCTATACCTCGTAGCTCAGGCAGTGTAAGGCGACCTTTTAGAACTCGGGCATGGATCTCATTCAATCAATCACGTCGGATACAGAGGTTCAATCCTTAGGAAATCGAAATATTGTTTACAAACACACATATCACGCCGGTTTCCCTGTAGAAGGGTAGGCAGAGATGACGGATCGCCATCTGTCGCAATTCTGACATATCACTATATATACTTTATTTATATTTATGTAAATTATCCATATAGATGAATTTCGGATTTCATATATGCAAGTCATAAACTCGTGAAATAAAATATTTTATGTCCATTTTCGCAATAACAATACATTTGCACCGAATAGTACGGTGGGGTAAATCTAATAGTAATCTAATTAGTTTTAAGTAATAGTCAGTTTTAGTAAATGGCGACATGGCTAACCACCTGTCACATTCAGTACTGACTTGGTCAGCACGTGGGTTCGAGGTAGCCATAGGATGGACACCTGAACCTCTGACCCCTCAAGGGTTAATGGTTGTAACGTTTTAGGGTTTTGAAACTCACCTCAGCAACGGAATGGACTGCACCCGCGGCGGCGCCGGTTCCTCATTAGACTTGTCTTCTTGCTGAAATTATAATAATAATATAATATAATAATATATTATAATATATATAATTAATTATAATCATTATTCCTTGGCTATCCAGCGGGGCAACGCTGCTAGAAAGCTTGGAATCACATCATAATAAATGATGGGCTAGCAAACTTTCATCAATATTCTATATCTAATACATATATTCTCGCCTCTACGTCTCTAAGAAAATATAATACTTATCGATCGCCACCTGGAATGATCCTGACAAATCTTTTTCGTCTCAACACCACTTAACCTTCTCATACACGCTCTTCTATTCGGGTTTACATCGTCATCAGCCTGTCTGAATCCACTGTTGGACATAGGCCTCCCCCAAATGACGCCACATCTCCCTGTCAGTGGCCGTTCGCATCCATTCGATGCCGGCCAACCTGCGCAGGTCTTTCCACCTTGCAGGGGGGCCCCCTCTACTATAGTATATTCACATTAAGAAAATAGTGACGTCATCATGAATCCACGATTTGACCAATGAGACGTGACAACGGTTGTCCGCCATTGGTCGAAGAGACTTGTTTTCTCATTATCTAACGTCTTATTGGTCAGTTTACCCTCTGAATAGCATGACGTCACTATTTACTTAACGCGAATAGCCTATAGTACCCTTAACACAAGTCTTAAATGAACTTACCAAGGGGCTAGTTCAAGTGGTGTAAGTGCCCTAAATATTATTATTATAATCCTTAAGCACCCACCTGTAAGTCATCTCGGAGCCTTGGCGCGCTGATAGGCTGTTTCCTGGCTTCACTAGGATCTTCAGACCCTTGCGACTTGGTATCCGCTGATGATGAACTGGATTCTGAAAGAAACACTACTGTTTTAGAGACAAAAAAACGTGTTCAGGTCCATTAACCCTTGCGGGGTAGTCAGAGGTTCAAATTTCTATCTCCGCAATTGCGAGGGTAGTCATTCTATGGCCACCTCGAAACCACGTGTTGACCAGATAGTCAGTACTCAATGTGACAAGTGGTAAGCCATATCGCCATTTACAAGCACTGACTATTACCTAGCCCGAGGGATATACAGGTTTCCTCGCGATGTTTTGCCTCACCCTAATACAGAATATAATCTAAGAATGAGTGCTTATAAAACATTCAAAAATCACAATTGCATTTAATCCACCAACCTTGTTTTTCCTTTACCAAATCAACTTCTTCGGAAACTTCCTTTCCTTTAACAACTTCTATCACCTTCTTCTCTTCTCTCTCGCTCTCTTCAGTCTCTGTTTCTACCGTAACCGTCACCTCTTCTTCGATAACTACTTCTACTATTTCGTATCTCCCTGGCGGTTTCTTAACTGCTTTTAGTTCTTCCTTTTCCGATGTAACTTCTTCTGTGTCCGAGACCTCTTCTGTTACTAAAACTTCTACTATCTCGTAGACTTCTACCGTCTGCGCTTTAGGTGCTTCCTTCTCAGATTCTGTCGCTTCACTCTCACTCTCTTCTTCGGTTTCGCTTTGTTCTGACTCTGTTTCTTGTTTCACTTCTTTTGGTACAGTCTTCTGTTTTAATTCTACTACTCGCTCTTGCTCTTCGGATTGTGTTTCGGTCTCTACACTGCCTGATTCTTCGGAGGCTTGGAACAAAATGGAGAATTTATGTATTTGTAAGACCACTAAGAAACATTGTGAAATATCTTTGGCCATTCAAAACCCACATTTTATTGAAAAGGTAAAACTCAGACTAGCACAGGTATATTTATATGGTATATAGGTACATGTATATTATATATTATTAATTATATTCATATATTTATATCCCGAGCTAGACTTGGACGTAAAAAGAATGCTAACTAGCTGCCATTCTTCCCGGCATGTCGTAAGGGGCGACTACTGAACCAGGGGTAAATCGATTGACCAATGAGCTTGCAAACACCATTGTTCCATATGACATAAAAAAACATATATTTATGCTAAAAAGTGACCTAGGAGATCCTAGGTCTCCAAGGTTCGATCCATCCTAAAAGATTTAAAGCCAGACATAAATGTATTAGACAAAGACATACGCGTTCACTACCATTAACCCTTGGTAGTCAGAGATTCAGGTTTCCATCTCTTTAATTGCAAAGGTAGTAATTCTATGGCCACCTCGAACCCACGTGTTGACCAGTTAGATTAACACCTATATATCTATAGTTTTAAAAGATTCGCGATTTATATTCATGATTAATAACTAACGGGACTTATCGCGTAAGTTTTTATATAATAAAGTTACCTTTATTATTAACCCGACGTTTCGGCTACGTTGCAGCAGCCTTGGTCACGGGCAGACTGAACGGATACGGGTTAATAATAAAGGTAACTATATAATATAAAAACTTACACGATAAGTCCCGTTAGTTATTAATCACTAGCGACCCGCTCCTACTTCGCACGGGAATAAAATATATAGCCTACTCCACTATTTAATGGATGTTATTATACGTATAAACCTTCCTCTTGAATCACTCTATCTATTAAAAGAAACCGCATCAAAATCCGTTGCGTAGTTTCAAAGATTTAAGCATACAAAGGGACATAGGGACAGAGAAAGCAACTTTGTTTTATACTATGTAGTGAAGTTACCTTTAGTGACCATGGCTGCTGCAACATAGTCGAAACGTCGGGTTAATACAGGTAATTTTATTATATAAAAACATACTTGATAAGTCCCGTTATTTATTAACCAAGAGTATAAACCGCAAATCTCTTAGAACACAATCGTCACCACATACCTGTTTCTCCCGACCCCGATTCCTCGCTTTCAGTCTCCTGGGATCCTGTCTCTGTCCCAGTGACTTCTGATCCTGATCCCTTCTCCGCTTCCGGCTTCTCAAAGCTTTGGTTGGTGTTGGACGAGGGGTCCTTTTCCCTGAAAGAAAGGAGAAAAAAAGAATGATATAATAATAATAATATTTGGACATTATTAATAATAATAATAATAATAAAGCATTTATTTACACCCACAAAAACATACACAATACAAATATTTTACAAATCAAACTTACAAACTAGGGGGTATAGCTTGTGCATGTTATTGTCGCAGCAAAAAGGTTCTAACTCAGCTGGGTATGTTACGTTTGGTGGCAAACGCAACGCAGATATTATGTTAGAACCAACAAGAGGTATTACACCAATAGAACTAGCCCCTCGGTAAGTACATTCAATACTTGTGTTAAGAGTACTAGTCAACGTATATTTAAGAAATGTATACATATATAGCATATATAATCAATAACAGACTGGAAAGCAGTAGAAAAGCGTAGTTCTCAACTCTGCCACCACCGGGAATCGAACCCGGGACCCCACAATTAGCGTTCAGGTGTTAACCGATCACGCCACGGAGGTCGTCCAAATGAGATATGGTAGAATATCAATGCTAGGAGACAACCAGTGTCAGGCAAATGTTTTGACTTTCATTTAATGTACTGTACATGTACTTATGTTGAATAAAAACATTTGACTTTGTAAGGTTGATAGGACAAGATTAATTAGAATTCGACGTAGCTCAGTTGTTTGGGGCTTGGCTCTGTATCAGTGGGTACAGAAGAATCCCGCTTGAACATTTACCAATGGAAATGAAGTTTAATGAATTTCTATGAACATTTTGGTAACAAAACACATTTACGAAATGCATCGAATTATACTGTGAGGAAGCCTACCTGTTCGTCAAACAGGCAATAGTTAGTGCTTGTAAATGGCTACATGGCCGACCACCTGTCACATTGATTACTGACTATCTGGTCAACACGTGGGTTCTAAATGGCCATAGAATTACTACCTTCGCAATTGCGGAGATGGACACCTGAACCTCTGACTTCCCCGTAAGGGTTAATGGTTGTGAATGTGTTTGTCTTTGGTAGAGGAATTTCTTTGTGCTATGGTCAGGTAAACTTAGTGGAATAAAATCAATCTTTTTATACTTTTGTCTGAGTGCATTGAATATAATAATAGTATTTAGGGCACAACACCAATTGAACTAGCTCCTTGGTAAGTTCATTTAAGACTTGTGTTTAGGGTACTAGTCAACTTATATCAGCATTTGAACTTATATAAGTATTGCCGGTGGAGGCAGAGTTAAGAACTACGGTTTTTTTCTGGATTCCAGACTGATTGTTGATTATATATGCTATCATATATGTATTTATCTATGTACAATATGTATATATTTCTTAAATATACGTTGACTAGTACCCTTGACACAAGTCTTAAATTAACTTACCAAGGGGCTAGTTCAATTGGTGTAATAGTGTCCCAATTATTATTACACTCCCTATTAACATCCTAGATTAGCACAGGACTCTCTAAGAATGGGGACAGATGGGGATCCGTGATCTCTGCCTACCCCTCTACAGGGAATCAGGCGTGATGTGTTTGTATATAGTCAGTATATTGTAAGAAAAATCTATGCAATTAGAAGGCCCTTAAGGTCAAATGTTATGTTAACGTGACCTTTACTCTATACTTAGAAACAGGAGGTCTTAATGACCTTATAATGTAAATATAGACCTTACTGAGAAAAGGCAAAGTATTCGTTCGAAGTACCTATAATCACTGAGTGTGTATCAAGAGGTATATAAGTGTCAATGAAACAGAAGTGGTTTGACAAAGGGAAATGTGACAAAAAGACAAACATGTATGACTATTAACCCTTGCGGGGTAGTCAGAGGTTTAGACGGTAGAATTTCAATGCTAAGAGACAACCAGTGTCAGGCAAATGTTCTGACTTTCAATGAATGTACTAAACTTGTACTTATGTTGAATAAAAACATTTGACTTTGACTTTAGGTTTCTATGTCCGTAATATGAGAATCCAGTATATCTGTCTATCTAAGTGTAGAAATCAATGAACAAGAGAAAGGGTCCGTTATCTCTGCCTACCCTTATATAGAGGAACAGGTATATGTATGTAATTGTGTTCTTTACACACACACATCATACATACATTGATAAAATTCTTCAATCTCACATCATATTTATGATTGATATGCAATATTTTGTAACTTTTATTGTCTAAGTGTATTGAGTATTCAACATGACAAGTGGTAATTACACCTTATATGGATACTGATATCATAAATAACAGGTAATAGTCAATTACAATTTACTATTTGTCAGGTTGGGGACTAAATATCTGATAAAAAGTAGGTTTTATCAACTAACTAGTGACCCGCTCCGGCTTTGCACGGGTATAAAATATAGGGAACTATATTTTCTGTCACCAAAAATTATATTTGTCATCAAGTTGTATCACCTAATAAATAGATCTATCGCCACGAAATATTTTCGTTCTCAGATAAACAAAAATTGTTCCCAGGTATGAATTATGAAATTAATGTATATGTGTAAAATAAGAGATCGATAACCAATAAAATTATATTGCATTACATGAATATACGCTTCGTTCTTATAATAACAGTTTTGTTACTTAAATAATAGCTCTGTGCTCAGAATGGTAGATCTGTCACCAAATAAATCGATTATCCCTGACTGCGACTCCTTTTTATTTGATATTTTGTCACCAATACAGTAGTGACATTTTATTTCGTTCAGATATTAAATTAATAGTATTCGTTACCAATTTTATACATCAATTTATAATTTTAATGAAAAAATGATCAAAGCCGCGGAGACAAATTGACGCGCTTTAAAATTGACCAATCCGGCCTCAACGATGGGTAGTAGGTAACTAGGTTCGATCACACGATGCGCGACGCGGGCGGGTTAGGTTAGGTTTTTTTTAAGAAAAACTACACACTACAGGCATTGTTCGCCCGTACCATTATTATAAATTTTATTTTTTTGTATCTTTATTCACATCTTTTTTTTTTAACATGAAAACTCATATAGTCTAGTTTTATTATACTACCAAATTAATACTTAATTACGTAGTAACTACTTAATAAATTTCTTACATTATACATGAAATCATTATTATGATCCTTTATACATATAATTATTTAATTCTATACTACGATTATATATTATTAATCATTGGTTTTCTACTTAATGTAATTTTCTAGTAACATAATATGATTTATTGGTGATCTCTTTAAATTAGTTTGCTTAAATACTTATTAGGACACACCTATTATAATACTAATCACTCTATCTATTAAAGAAAACCGCATCAAAATTCGTTGCATAGTTTCAAAGATTTAAGCATACAAAGGGACATAGGGACAGAGAAAGCAACTTTGTTTTATACTATGTAGTGATGGTCACTTAAAGCTCTTAACCAAAAGTTTAACAAAGAAACATATATTTGAAATAAGGATGAGGTTTTATATTTCAAATGTATGTTATTCGTGTATGCTAAGTTTTTCTATGTAAAACAATAGGGATAGGAACAACCTAACTTATTTAGAACTTAAGTATAACTTAATGTTTAAAACCAAAAATCTCAGTTTAAGATTAAAATAAATATTTGCACATACAATTCGGGTTTTAATTTAGTGTATGAAAGAAATATAAAACAGTTATTACCATTTGGTTTTGAATAATTGAGGTCAATCTTTATTTCTAAGCTCAGTTAAATAGAAAAAATCGATAAATTCAACATAGCATCATTTTAAATTGTAGTAAAACATGCAAACTTTTTATACACGCTTCAATGATACAAAATCAATATAAACAAATCAATTAACATGTTAATTATTATAACAAAAGTATTAAAATTTTATAGTAAAAAATGTCAAACGTATAACCCGATCGAATTTAACGGGCGATAAAAGTAACCGCATTGCTGTGTTAAGCACTACATACAAATCGGCCGCATTATGCGTCAAATCTATACATAGTCTGATCATAATCGATTTTTTGACTCATACTTCGTATTTTTGAACTAAATTGCCGATTGAAACACAAATAAATGGCACAAGAAGGATTGCAAAGGTCGCCTAAACGGCCCCAATGCCTGCAGGGGATATTCTTACCGTTTTATTCAGAGTATTGTAGGCGCTCTCTCAACGGTGTAAATTTAGCTGCTAAGAAATCGAGTGAAAGAACCCATATTTAATCGGCACAATGACAAAAAGGCGTACGTTGCACTGCTGTTAGTGCACGCGGTCGTTCTACGCGCACAAACTTAGGTGTTGTAACACATTTTCAATAAATTTTCACGGTTTTTCACAATGTTCAGCTGAAGATCAATATATTTTGTGTGACAGTTAGTGTTGTTAAGTTGGCGAGTTCAGCTCAGCTGACGGATGGATTGTTTAGACCGACACGAAGTTGGGTGCGCCTTAGGCGAAGGGCATTGAACTTTCAGCTCTGGCAACACACGAAAAGTTCAAAAGCTACCGTAAATTAAATCAAAATTACACTAGCATCATTATAAATCTTATTAATGTTATAAAGCCGTAAAAACATGACGTCACTGTTGTTTGTCTATCCGTAGCAACGAAGGAAATGTTTATGTGTACGTAAATATTCCGGGTTTCGCTGAAAATCCAAAATGGATTACACTACAGTTTAATTACTAAAACAGACGCAGCTTTTTGCGTATTTACATTTCAATATAAACATACCAACCCAAATTTGTCTACAGTAACCACTGTATTCGTACTTTTATATTAGTAAATAAATTTCTACCGAAATTTCATATTACATTCGATCGATCTATGAAATTGCTTCCTGATATTTGACATAGATGGCAGGTAATGATTTAGCATATTTTGTAACAGAAATTACGTTGCTATGGTAACATAAACAACAATCGATTCTTAAAAATAAATGAGTATTTAAAGTTGATTTCTAATTTAGTTCAAAGCTTTAGAATCTATAATCAATATTCTTTTTTATGAATAAGGGACTTGTGGTAAATGAAATATTTTGTTCGTTAGGCTGGCAACCTGTTACCAAATAAGCATATTCACGCTCTTACTTTCCAAAAGGATAAGCATCATCCAAACAAATATAGCTCGCCTCGAATTCAATAACTTTTATAATCAATTATGTTTCATTACACAATTTATCACCAAAATAACAAAAAGATGGTCATTCCTCCCAAGATTTTATGCAAACATTGACATATCCTTCACAAACTGTAGGATATGTAAACAAAGACATTGGGACAGACAATTAAATCTTTTCTTGGCTCTAAACAGCTTTCCCTTGTCCATTCCATTTTAAAAAGTTATTGTAATATGACAATTGATATTTATAAAAAATACATAAATGGTGGAATGCTTTTAAGAATTCTCGTTCGATACATTTCAATTATTCAAAATATTCATAATGTATATAACCTTGAAATAAGACATTATAATATGTATAAAGGTGGGTAATTCGTTCATTTCGAGTAGAGCTGAATTATTCCCGCAATGGTGATGATTTTTACATTTTTGCTTGTGATTCTTAGGCAGGGGTCAAACTTATTTTTACTTATACGTATCACACTCATAGATCAGTGGTCTATTTTCTAGATCTTAATAAACCATTTTCAATTCTTTGATACACACAAACCTTCGCATCATGACTACACTACATACTTGACAGTTATAGTTACTTCGAATAAACATATACATCACGCTTATTTCAGTACAGAGAATCAGGAAGGAATCACGGATCCCGATTTTCTCCATTTATTTTAGCATACTCCCGATCTTTAGAGTACAGTTTTATAAGTAAAATAATTTTAATACAGTATTAATTAACTTACCACATTAGACATGGGCCCCATGCTAGTTGAAAAGTTCGCTGCGATGCAACCGACATCTTTCGTGTTTTATTTGCACTGTCTTGATATGAGTAAACTATTCCCTATTTACTACTTCAACTTGACATATTACGCCATCTTGCTAAATTTTGGCGGCAAAGAAAAATCACTCATTTTACTTTGTCGTGGAAAAAATATTTTTAAATTTGTTTCTTTAATATCTCTATAATACTATTATATTATGTATATACTAAAGTATATATAGTTAAAATAGCTTTACTTATAGTTGAATTACGTTTATTCTAGAAGTTTTGACTATAAGTGGTTTTAGTCTGCATCGATGTTATCTGAAACAAGAAAATACATATATTAGCACTGAGGTAAGTCTGAAATCTTAGTACCTATTCTAATTACTAGAACAACAAAGTAACAAACGCTGTACCTATTATAAATATACCTAGTGTTATAAAAGAATGCGGTCTGTGTTCTATTTCGGTGTTTTAGAAGCACGAGTGGCAATGCGACAGTCGAGCTATTAAGAAAACTTTTATCGCATAGTTATCACTTTAGTCTGTGCTTTAGTTATATTACTAGTAGGTACTTAAGATACTTTTCGAGTACGATACCCAATAAAGCATGCATATTACACGTCCCTTTAAAAGTGGACTGAACATCCGTGAAATAAAACCTACCATTGGTGACAGATTTCTAGCCCACTGCCCACAAATTCCATATACCCCTTGTCCCTTAGTCGCCTCATGTAAAATTCTGGGAAGAACGGCAGCTAATAAAAAAATCGTCCCAGACTTTTTTTTCTGATTTCAGATTTCAATATTTTCTACGTAGTACATTTCGTAGTATAATTACGTTACTTTACATACTTGTATTACAAACGCGTTCGCGACCATTATCCCTTGCGGGGTAGTCAGAAGTTCAGGTGTCCATCTCCGCAATTGCGAAGGTAGTAATTCTATGGCCACCTCGAACCCACGTGTTGACCATAGTCAGTACTCAATGTGACAGGTGGTAAGCCATGTCGCCATTTACAATACTTGTAGACACGGAAAAAAAGTGAAATGTTCACGAATCGTTAAGAAACCTACCTATATATATTAACTACTGACTATATGGTACAAACCTCTGACTATCCAGGAAAAACAACCATGTAATTACAATACGCATTCGTAAGTCCACGAGAACAGAATGATAGATAGTAATCAGTACACAGAATAAAATATGACTAATGACTTGCATGTAAACATTGCGATCTTGGCAGGCGATGGGCTAGTGTCCACTCACGATAATTAATATGGGAAATACACACGCCACTTATTTATGGTAGGAACAGGTGATAAATAGTCCTTTGCGAGTTTCCTCTAGGATTTAGTAGTATGGGACGTAAATAGATATATTATAGATACATAGTCAGATAGACGTTATATCAATAAAAGGTGACGTTAGGTGTACCTATAACCGCCGAGAGTGTATGAGAAGATGTATGAATGTTAATGAAGCGAAAGTGGTCTGTCAGGATCGGGACAAATGGGGATCCGTGATCACTGCCTACCCCTCTACAGGGAATCAGGCGTGATGTGTATGTGTGTATGTAAATAGAATGCTAACTGCTAATCTTTACCCTTGCAAGGTATATAAAAGTTTGCGTGACCATCTAAAGCAAGAAAGAATGAAAAATAGTTTATTTACTGCATATTGCAATTTACATTACACACAATACAAACATTCAAATAAAATGGAAACCTTGATGCAGTGAAAAGGTGCTGCCTCAGTATACGATGCAGCTAGGCTGTATCACTGGCATCACTTCACTTGCGAAGTAATTCTATGGCCACCTCGAAATACGTGTTGATCAGATAGTACTTGATGTGACAGGTGGTAAACCATTGGTGAGTCACAATTTACAAACTTGGTAAGTTGGTAAATATAAATCTATAAATCCAAAGTGGAAGGTACAGGTTAGGCCGCGTAGAACTCATTCAAATTGGAGACATTCTCAAGGCGGGTGTACGTAGTGAAGAACAGAAGAGCATGTATGAGAAGGTTAATGGGTGTGAGTGAAGCAAGGGAGATTTGTCAGGATCGTTCCAGGTGGCGATTGATAGTCTCTGCCTATCCCCTTGGTGACGTAGGAGCATGAAACTATGACCACGATTGAGATCCGCGAACCTCGAATACTAATTCCTAGGTCGCTTTTTAGCATTAATATTGGTTGTGATGTCCTATGGCACATTGGATACAGGTTGATAGCTCATCCATCCATTGATACCCCTAGTCCTTTAGTCGCCTCCTACGAGATGGAAGAATAACTATCACCTTATTCTCGAACTAGTTAGTAGGGTAGGTAGTTAGTTTTCCTCCCGATGTTTTCCCCCCACTGCCATTGTCCTAAAAGTCAAAGTCAAATGTTTTTATTTAACATAAGTACAAATACACTAAATTAATTGAAAGCAAAAACATTTGCCCGACACTGGTTGTATCTTAGCATTAAAGTTCTACCGTTGGTTCGGAAGCCCTGGCTCGGAGAAGAACCAACAAGAAACTCCTATCCAACTCTATCTATTCAATTCGGCAACACCTGGGGTTGCCAGGTCATCGTACCTCTTGCGTCACTCACAGATTTAGCCGACCGCCTTTTGACATCGTAAAGCGAAACTATCAAAATCACGTTTCTAAATAAACCCGCGCTAGTTCGGGACTCTTTAATGTGTTATCAGCTGGTACCGTGCTAGAATAAGTATGCTAACTAGCTGTAGTTCTTCTTGGAATGTCGTAGGAGGCGACTAAGGGATTAAGGGTGAATGGAATATATTGGATAAGGGGCTAGCAACCTGTTATCATGACATCATAATCTCAATATTCATGCTAAAAAAGAATCAAGGAGGTTTATAGTGCATCCAAGGTTCTGTCCACCCTAGAAGGAATGAAAAGATGAGATAGTAACTAGGTTTAATAAACCCACAGTTAATAATAATATTTTTCCTATTAGGTCACAAAATTTACCTAATAAGGTCGATTCGATTCAAGCACCATGGTAAGTTCATTTAGGACTTGTGTTAACGGTACTAGTCACCGTATATAAACCATTTGATACATACTATAGATACTCGTGGATCTATGTGAAGCGTAAATGAAGCGACAGTAGTTTGTCAGAATGTAAACAGATGGGGATCCGTGATCTTTGCCTACCCCTGTACAAGGAATCAGGCGACATGTGTGTGTATGTATCAACGCTCAGACTGGAAACCAGAACCAAAGCGCTACTTATCTACACCGTATGTGTGAACAAAATCAGAGAACAAAATCGCAATTCATAATTCTGCCTCCACCGGAAATCGAATCCTAAACTCTGGCATAACACAACGTGTGCGTTCGCGCAGCGGAATGTTGTTGAATTTAAAGATTTTAATTATGCAGATATTTAGTGTATGACGTCGTATAATTGTGTATGGTAAAAAAAAAATTGTGCACGCAGCCATTGTGGAGAAATTCACCAAAAACTGATTCCGCTGGGCGAACGTTCGCCCAGCGGAACTTTTTTTGATCCATTGACTTTAGAAGAAAAGAGATGTGTCCAATAATTAGTGTGTATTTGTGTGTAATTGTGTATGTATGAATAAAATTAGTGCATGCATAAACTTCGGAGAAATTCAAGTTTCCGCTACGCGAACGTTTGGCCATTAGCTAGTTTTCATACAAAGCGCTTACATAGAGCGCTGTAGATTTTTACATACGTTGTTTTGAATTTGTTTATATTTGTTTAAAAACAAATTTAGAAAAAAAAACGTAAGGCTTAAAAGATAAAAATATAAACGTAAAATACGCTTATTAGGTCTTAGTTCTTAAAGTATGCACTTTGGGGTCTAGATTTTCACGATTATACAAACCTTGTAAGTGTCTGCAACACGTTGCCAAGTATCAATGATGTTCCGTTAGTAATTAAAGAGTTATAGGACAATTTACCACGAATAGATCACTGTTTACAAAGCAGTCAAATATCATGACGTTCTAAAGGAATTGCATGGTAAAATGTATGCCAATAATTAGTGTATTCATTCAACTATTCACATGCAAAATTTCATGTCATTAAGTTCAGTAATTAAAGAAAAACAATTATAATACTGACGAAGCATCGAAAACCTACATAACCCGACCAAGTTCGGATAGCTACAAAAAAGCGGCCGTGCAATATATTTAGGTAACATCCCAAAATTTACAGTATAATACCGGTATTGAGTTGGTACAGGTGATAACAGAATTGTTGTTTCGATATAATTTATAGGTCATTTATTTTTGTACACCTACTATTTTAAATGTATTTGACTATGACAGAAAGTAGGTACCGTTTACGTAGGTACTTTATTTAAGTATGCGCTTGAGACTTGAGATATAATCTAAATACAGTGTAAACTCTTTATAACATTATTCTCTATAACGATAAACTCTCTATAACATAGAAAAGACCACAATTTGGTTGGTTTACCTTAAAACCCATACATTGATACACTCTTTATAGCGCAGCCGCCATTCTCTATTACGAAGAATACTTAATTGCTTGGCAACGTGTTGCAGACACTTACAAGGTTTGTATAATCGTGAAAATCTAGACCCCAAAGTGCATACTTTAAGAACTAAGACCTAATAAGCGTATTTTACGTTTATATTTTTATCTTTTAAGCCTTACGTTTTTTTTCTAAATTTGTTTTTAAACAAATATAAACAAATTCAAAACAACGTATGTAAAAATCTACAGCTCTCTATGTAAGCGCTTTGTATGAAAACTAGCTAATGGCCAAACGTTCGCGTAGCGGAAACTTGAATTTCTCCGAAGTTTATGCATGCACTAATTTTATTCATACATACACAATTACACACAAATACACACTAATTATTGGACACATCTCTTTTCTTCTAAAGTCAATGGATCAAAAAAAGTTCCGCTGGGCGAACGTTATGTAATGTATGCTCTTATTTATTAAGTTCGTTAACGGAAGTCGTCACTAAAACCGCAAATCATGTGAACTAATTCTACATTTAGCTTTAATATATCTATTCTTAGCACTAGCAACAATGACTTACATACACGACAAAGATATTCGCTGTATTCCAAAATAACAAAAGACAAACGTGTCTTGAACTAGTATGTGACGTAAAAAGAATGCTAACCAGCTGCCGTTCTTCCCGGCATATCGTAGGAGGCGACAGGACTAGGGTAAATAGATTTATTGGGCGATAGGCTAACAAACTGCCACCAATGTTCCATTATGACATCGCAACCCCAATATTCATACTAAAAAGTAACCTAGGAGATATTATATCTTCGTGGCTCTTTCAACTTCGAAAGGCATAAAACGACGTGAATGTATTATGTTCAAACGCTTTTACGAACATTAACCCTTGCGGCGTAGTCAGAGGTTCGGGTGTCCATCTCCACAATTGCGGGGGTGGTGATTCTATGGCCACTTTGAACCTATGTGTTGACCAGATAGTCAATGTGACAGGTGGTAAGCGATGTCGCCATTTACAAGCACTATTATCTATTCGGGGAACAGGTAGGTTTCCTCAAGATGTTTTCCTTCACCGTATTCCAAAACAAATAAAATCTAATTACCTTTATACATCTTCTTAAATCGTTCGTTGACATTATACGTCATACATACTGGCTAATATGAGATATAAATAGATGTACATCACGACTTATACTCTGTCGGGATAGTCTGAGGTTGACTGTCCTCCATCAATTGAGCATTGTGATGGACTTTGCACTAGTAAGCATTTTTCAATACGTACATACATACACATCAAGCCTGATTCCCTGTTGAGAGGTAGGCAGAGATCACGGATTCCCATTTGTCCCGACCCTGACAAATCACGTTCGCTTCATTGACAAGCATGCACCACACTCGGCGGTTATAGGTACTTCTAACGTATCTCTTTTTCAATATGGCGTCTATCTGACTGTCAAACGTCTTATTGGGCGGACCTAAGACATATAAACTACTTGGTCACTTTTAGCTGCAACAATCGGGTCGTGATGTCATATGGAATAGTCAATGGTGGCAGGTTGCTAGCCCATCCTCCAAGATTCCACTGACTCCGCGTCCCTTAGTCGCCTCCTACGGCAAGATGGAAATAATAGCAGCTAGATTGCGTTTACGTACCTAAAATGCACGGGACTTAACTACCTAAATCTAAAATATTTATTTACCACCTGTCACATTGAGTACTGACTATCTGGTCAACATGTGGGTTCAAAGTGGCCATAGAAGAATTACTGCCTTCGCAATTGCGGAGATGGACACCTGAACCTCTGACTATCCCGCAAGGTTTAATGATCTTGAACGCATATATACACACATTTATTTATGCACCTTACGTAATTATAATACATACATAAATTCATGCCTCTACGTCCCCAATGGGATAGACAGAGACTATAGATCGCCACCTGGAACGATTCTGACAAATCTCACTTGCTTCACTTAGGGCGGTTTTCACCAAACTTACTAAACACGATTAAGACACGCTAATGTGGGTTAAAGAGCTTAATCACGGTTTTCTGATTTCACCGTTGCAAAAATAATCATGTTTAGGCTTAAACGTGGTTAAGGCTTAATTGGCCGATTTTCGTCAATTAAAGTCACTAACCCGGGTTAAGGCAGCTGTCAAAATATTGGGCGAATAGATTAAAAAAAATTAAAATAAATGGCATTTTTTAATGTATCATTTTTTTTATGCTTTTTTTGACATTTGCCAATGTCAAATCGCGTAAACAATACGAAATTTGGCGATTTCTTAACCACGATTAAATACAGCACCGTGAAATCCATTTTGCGATAATCACAATCAACTACGAAAATTGATTGGGATTAAGTTTAATTCTGTTTAACTAATCAGACTTTGCTATGCATTCGGTGAAATCCAACCTTACCATTCTCATGTGAACAGAAACTGTCAAACCAGCGTGAGTTAAGTGTAGGGCGCCGCGAATAATAATATAAATAATTATTTATTACTTTATTACAATCAGAACATTAAACTATTATACATTTATTTAGAAGTAGAAAGAACAATTGTTTTAATTAGAATCGCTATTTATAATATCATACTGCTGACTTACTCGTAACTTACTTATTACTAGTAAAGCTAAAATTATTGGGTTGTTTACTTATAACTCGTGCAATGTTCCTATACCTCTGTATGCCCAATTCGAGGACGTATCCGTGAGTGTAATTGGAACGACTCTCCCGCCTACGTATTGCTGAAATAGCAATCGTTTGCGAAACAAAACGCATAATCATTTAAATGTTTACACTATTATAAGTATAAAAGACTATCAGAGGCTTTCACGACCATTAACACTGAATTCGACGTAGCTTAGTTGATTGGGGCTTGACTGTATCAGTGGGTACAGGGTTCGAATCCCACTTGAGCATGTACCAATGGAAATGAAGTTTAATGAATTTCTATGTATTTTCGTAAGTAAAATTCATTCACGAAATGTATCGAATTATACGGTGAGGGACAACATCGTGAGGAAACCTACCTGTTCCCCGTACAGGTAATAGTTAGTGCTTGTAAGTGGCGACATGGCTTACCACCTGCCACATTGAGTACTGACTATCTGGTCAACACGTGGGTTCGAGGTAGCCATAGAATCACTACCTTCGCAATTGCGGAGATGAACACCTGAACCTCTGACTAACTCGCAAAGGTTAATGGTCGTTAACGTGTTTGTGTTATTTAACCTGTGCAGATAGTCAGAAATACAGATATACATGCGGAGATAGTATTATGTTTGTGTGAAGAACAGAAGAGCGTGTATGAGAAGGTTAATGGGTGTGAGTGAAGCAAGGGTGATTTGTAACCCATTCCGTGTGGCGATCGATAGTCTTTGCGTATCACCTTGGGGACGTAGAGACGTGAATATATGTATATATTACTAGTATTTTAGTTAGGTTCTAGACTAGAACAATGATACATTTTTAGAATACCTATTATCTTACTGTCTAAGTTTCAAATTACGAGGTTGGCTCTTCCGCTCGTTTAAGAAACAGGTCACATGTTTTACATATTTATGTTACATATATACACTAAAGGTCTGTCTACCTACAGTGAGGTAAGCAGGAATGGGATGCCCATTTTGGTTGTAGCAAATCACTTTCGCTTCATTGACATTCATACACCTCATACACAGGGGTTTGTATATGTATGTACATCGGTTGTAGCCACGTAGATACCGTATCGTTCGATCACCAATGTTAAGCAACACAGACGAGGGAAGTACATATTTGGATGGGTGATCATCTAGAAAATAACTACCTATAACCGCCGAATGTGTATGAGAGGATGTATGAAAGTCAATGAAGCGAAAGTGGACTGTCAGGATCGGGACAAACGGAGATCCGTGACATCAGCGTTAGAAGCACCTATAACCGCTGAGTGTGTTAGAGGTGTACGAGTGTAAATAAAGCGAACATGGTTTATTAGTGACGAGGGGAGTGTCACAAAAAAGACAAACGCGTTCACGACTATACCTTTGCAGGATAGTCAGAGGTTCAGGTGGCCATCTCCGCAATTGCGTAGGTAGTAATTCTATGGCCACCTCGAACCCACGTGTTGACCATGTCAGTACTCTATGTAAGGTGGTAAGCCATGTCGCCATTTACAATCACTAACTATTACCTGTTCGGGGAACAGGTAGGGTTGCTCACGATGTTTTCCCTCGTAATATTCGACGCATCTCGTAAATGTGTTTTTATTAAAGGGAGTTATCAATTACCAAGGGCAGTCGCATCGGGTTGTGTATCTACCTATCCCTCGCTATAGAAATATGTGTATGTATGTTTATTATGAATGTTATGCTTCAGAATCAGGTTTATCGGCCATCCTCGCTCTCCCATAGAGTTAAAGTTAAATTTAAACTAAACAAACACAAGGTGTGGCCAGATTAACAACGTTGCCCCATTTTAGTGTGGCAACACTCAAATGTATGTAGAATATGTATTATAAACATATACATTCAGGTATTTTAATCCATTTGGGGTTGACAAAACCTCTGAGACTCGATAATATCTCCTAGTTATTTTTAAACACTCGCGATTTATACTCATTTTATTTACTATGTGAGACCGGGTCATATCATGATAAATTAATAAAGATATTCGATTACCTTTATTTTGCCCGACGTTTCGACCCAGTTGCATAGGCCGTGGTCGCGGGAAGACTAGTCTACGTCGGGCAAAATAAAGGTAATCGGATATCTTTATTAATTTATCGTGATATGACCCGGCCTCTCATAGTAAATAAAATATCTCCTAGGTTGCTTTTTACTATGAATATTGGGGTTGCGTTGTTATATAGAAAATCGGTGACAAGTTAATAGCTCATCGCCTAATTAACTCTATTTATTCCTAGTCCTTTAGTCACCTCAGCGACCTGCCGGGAAAAACGGCAGCTAGTTACCATTCTTTTAACCTCCCAGACTAGCACTGGATACGCTTTACTACATAGTATAAAACAAAGTCGCTTTCTTTGTCTCTATGTCCCTTTGTATGCTTAAATCTTTGAAACTACGCAACGGATTTTGATGCGGATTTTTTTAATGGATAGAGTGATTCAAGGTTTATATGTATAATAACATCCATTAAATAGTGGAGTAGGCTGTATATTTTATACCCGTGCGAAGCCGGAGCGGGTCACTAGTGTTGTAATAAACAAATAATAATCATTCGGCGTAGCTCGGTTGTTTGGGGCTTGACTCTGTATCAGTGGGTACAGGATACAAACTTCGGTGCATGTACCAATGAAAATGAAGCTTAATGAATTTTTATGTACATTTTCGTGATAAAAATACATTACGAAATGCGTCGAATACTACGGTGAGGGAAAAACATCGTGAGAAAACCTTGTTCCCCGAACAGGTACAGTGCTTGTAAATGACGACTTGGCTTACCACCTGTCACAATGAGAAGTTAATGACTATCTAGTTAGTGTGGGTTCGAAGTGGCCAGAGAATTACTACCTTCGCAATTGCAGAAAAAGACACTTGAACCTCTGTGGTAGTCAGTAAGGGTCTATGATCGTGAAAACGTTTTGTCTTAAATATATATGTATGTCATATGTATTACCTGAGACACACATGATATGTATGTATGACTAATGTGCCAGATTTTTTCACACACTATCATTTAGAACGAACAACTGACTGTTTTTGGGACTATGCCAAGACTTTCTTGGATTTGTTTGATTTCTTTCTTTCTTTGCACCGTGTTGGGGTCTGGCGGAATAACAGCGCTTGCAAGAACACGGCTGAGTCACTGCTGAACTTTGTAGCAAAAAAGTGTATGATGCGTATATGTTTATTTGTAAGAAGGCATATTTAGGAGTCCTAAAGGAAACTGTGTTAGAAGGAATGTAAATAAAAAAAACTTTTATGAAAACCCGGCTTTGAATGTCCAATAGGTACAAGATTTTGGTAAAATTGTTGCTGCCTAAGCAGACAGAAGTGTATAAACAGAAAAATTTAAATGCCTCTACCATAGAAGTGCTATTACAATTTAACGAAATACTCAATAATAATGAATTTTCCAGATATTATGTGTTGTCGACTCGATCTTTTTTTGTAAGGTTTTGATTGAGTCTGCCGTATACCCTGCACGCAAATATTAATATAGACTAAGAGTCAATGGTATCTTTTAAGCAATGAACTAGAACCTGTCACAAATAATGCACAACCCTGTTATAAATACAGAAATTGACCAAATAGGTGTATATCCAAATTTCTGTCAACTTTAAAGGGATAAAGACTAAACATAAATATACGTTTGTATGTAAATTTCATAACAACAAACTGTAATTTCGTACCATTTTGGCAAAAACATATTACTAACAACGTCAAATGACAAAACTTTAGCGCCGAAGGTTTTTTTATTTAATTAATCGAACCGTTCACAAGGCAAGGTCAATGTCGATTTCAGCCGCGATGGTACCAAAATATGTGGGTGAGACAAATTTGTCCCAATTATTATTATAATGTATTATTAACTTCCGTAAAGTGTAGACATTCTTTTATGATGGAAACAGGTGCAAAGAGATGGTTTATTCGGCTGTCTCAAACCAAAACGTAACGTAGTAAGCGCCATTTTGTTTTCAAAACTGTTTTTTTTTTTCGATCTTTCTTAATTTATTATAAAACTGTGTCTAATGCAAAAACACTGGCTGCTCTAACACTTTCAGAACTAAAGTTTAGTAGTAGTAGTAGTAGTTCTTACTTTTATAACTTTACTAGTGACCCGCTCCAGCTTCGCACGGGTATAAAATATATAGCCTACTCCACTATTTAATGGATGTTATTATACATATAAACCTTCCTCTTGAATCACTCTATCTATTAAAAAAAAACCGCATCAAAATCCGTTGCGTAGTTTCAAAGATTTAAGCATACAAAGGGACTTAGAGACAGAGAAAGCTACTTTGTTTTATACTATGTAGTGATACTTGTCACTTTTTGACAGGCAAGTAATTTTTTGATTAAACAACGATTTAAATGATAAAATTTGACACTTTCGGTCATCCACTGACCACTACAAACTTCACACTATTACTGATCTGATATTGAACTGCGTTTGTGCTAAAACGCAGTAGTAGACTTGAGCCTCAGTATAGTAAACACGTGGGTTCGAGGTGGCCATAGAATTACTACCTTCGCAAGTGCGGATATAGATTTGAAACCTCTGACTTCTCCGCTAGGGTTAATGGTCGTGAAAACGTTAGTATATACATATAGCCACGTCGTTTATTGCCTTTCGGAGTAGACAAAACCTCCGATATAATATCGCCTAGGTCACTTCATAGCATGAATATTGGGGTTGCAATGTCATAATGGAATATTGGTGACAGGTTGCTTGCCCATCGCCCAAAAAATCGCCTCCTACGACATGCCGGGAAGAACGGCAGCTAGTTAGCTTTTTTTTACGTTCCAGTCTAGTTCAGGACACGTTTGACTTTTGTTATTTTGGAATACAGCGTATATCTTTGTCTTGTATGTAAGTCATTGTTGAAAGTGCTAAGAATAGATGCGTTAAAGCTAAATGTAGAATTAGTTCACATGATTTGCGGTTTTAGTGACGACTTCCGTACAAACATACATATACATTCACGTCCTTTAATCCTGGTCTTCTAACTAACCCGAAAAATGCTTTAAACATCTACTTAGTACATATCTTGATACATACATACAAATATTCACGCGTCTACGTCCACAGAGACTAGCGATCGCCTCCTGGAACAATCAAGACAAATCTCTCTTGCTTCACTCCATTAACCTTCTCATACGTTCTTTTTTCTTCACTACACCCGTCTTGAGAAGAATGTCTTCAATTTGATCTGTATAAGTTCTACGCGGCCTACACCGTCCAACTCTACCTTCCACTTTGGATTTATAATATTTCCTTTCATATATCCGGCTCTATAAATTCCTTTCGTAACCCTTTCATTCATCCGCTCCAAGTGCCCAAACCACCTTAACATACATTTCTCTATTCACTACATCTTCTTTCAAACCATAACGTTCACGAATCACACTATTCCGTACCCTATCACACAATCTAATACTAACGTATCTAAATATAAGTAAATAAACCTTCTAAGATGCTAAATAATGCCGTAATTTCATATTCAAAGAAACGGACTGTTAGATATAAATTTATGAGCATATAAAATTCAAAATTATCTTTCTATAAGTTATTACTGTAATGCATTATTTTAATGTTCAATTTTTGGCATCTTTCTCTAAATTATAGCTTACGATTTGTGTTTATGCGTTGCCATGGTGATGCAAATAACGTTTCTTCCTTTTTTCATACCTTTATAATCTAAAGGGTGTACGTAGTGAAGAACAGAAAAGCATTCAAGAAGGTTAATGGGTGTGAGTGAAGCAAGAGAGATTTGTCAGGATCGTTCAAGGTGGCGCTCGATTGTACATACCACATACGTTTCCATTCACACGAATAGATCCTCATACGTCTCGATCTGATTTCATACACACTTGAAGATCGATAGTTGTGTCACAGAAATAATACATACATACATACACATCACGCCTGATTCCCTGTCAAGGGGTAGGCAGAGATCATGGATCCCCATTTGTCCCGATCCTGACAGACCACTTTCGCTTCATTGATATTCATACATCTTCTCATACACTCTCGGTGGTTATAGGTACACCTAACGACACATTTTTTCCAATATAGCGTCTATCTGACTGTTATATGTCTTATTAGGCCGGCCCCTACGTAACCGCCCTTCTACTTCACTCATATATAATACCTTAGTTTAGTCACTGAAATAAGAATACCTTTTCTGCCCCATGCTAGTCTGGGACGTAAAAAGAATGCTAACTAGCTGCAGTTCTTCCCGGTATATCATAGGAAACGACTGACTAAGCAACTAAGGGTAAATGGCATCTATTGAGCAAAAGGCTAGCAACCTGTCACAAATATTCCATATGACATCGCAACCCCATAATTCATGCTAAAAACTGCCCAATATTATCGTGTTCGAAGTTGTGTCCACCCCGAAAAGGAATAAAAGAGATGACTGTATATCTTTTTAAGTTTATGAGCATATAAAAACGTAAATAGCCTTTCTTAGACGCTACTAATGCATTATTTTATGTACTATTTTTGGCATCTTTGACTATGTAATGTCAGAATTTATGATTTGTTTACGCGTTGTTATGGATTATGGATTTAACTTCTATTTTAAGAATTATCTAATAGAAAATATGTATAGAAAGTTGGATATTTAATTTCCATGAGATTTTGATTTTAAATTTAATTTTGGTTAGGGAAAACATTGTTAGGAAACCTGTCTATCCCTCGGGATAGGTAATAGCCAGTGCCTATATACGGCGATACGGTTCATGGCCTATAACGTTGAGTGCTGTCTATCTCGTGAAACGCGGGCTTTGAGTGGCCCATACCTAACATGCCTCCCAAATTTCAGAGATAGGCACTCAAGCCTCTTACTACGGTAGTAAATCATAATAAAAACGGGATTGTGTATACCCAAGTCGTGAAGCGTACGTATGTTATGAATCCTGCAATCAACTAATTATGCTCATACATTTAAATTGTAACGTCAAATGTATCGAATACCAAACTTTTAATTGACATATGCCAATGTATCGATACTAACCTTTACATCATTACATCGGATGAACCTTTCGCATCACTCGGCAGATAGTATCGATGTCGCAATCGATGCATTGGCATCGATGTTGGCATGAAGAAGGTCGGTCAAAAAAAAGGTCTTTGTTATAATTAAAGCACATACATATACATACTTACATAAATATATAAATTCATATATTATTTTGACGACCTCCGTGGCGCGATCTGTTAGACGCCTGAACGCTAATCGTGAGGTCCCGGGTTCGATGCCCGGTGGAGGCAGAGTTAAGAACTACGCTTTTCTTCAGCTTTCCAGTCTGGTCGTTAATTATATATGCCATATATGTATTTATCAGTATATAATATGTATGTATTCGTTAAATATATGTTGACTTTTACCCTTAACACAAGTCTTATATATACTTACCAAGGGGCTAGTTCAATTAGTATAGTAATGTCCAAATATTATTATTATATTCACGCCTCTACGTCCCTAACGAGACAGGCAGAGACTTTCGATCGCCACCTGGAACGGGTGACAAATCTCTCTAGCTTCATTCACACCCATTACCCTTCTCATACATGCTCTTCTGTTCTTCATATATCACATACAATATTCATTAGCTCAGCCTATTACTGTCCACTGCTGAACAGGGGCCTCTCAAATGGATTCTGAATGGACAGGTGGTAAGCCGTGTCGTTTATTACAAGCACTGACTATTACCTGTTCGACGAATGATCGTGAAGAAAGTTAACTATCTTCTTATAAAGGATATGAAAGTGTATAACCCCATGATACTGTTAGTGTGGTGTGTAGAAGTGACTTAAGCGTTGAAATGAGGGTAGACGGTGAATTTGACCGCTCATTTCTATATCGCGTGGACATCGTGCTTAACGGGGCCTCTCAAATGGTTTCTGAATGGACAGGTGGTAAGCCGTGTCGTTAATTACAAGCGCTTATTATTACCTGTTCCGATGAATAAATAACTTTCCTCAAGTTGTTTACCTTTATGGTAGGTAGTATCTTTCACAAAAGTATTTTTATTGCAAAAATGTTCATAGAAAACCAAAAAGCTTGACTTTCATTATTATATGCCCTAGGAATTGAACCCTGAACCCACTGATACAAAGTCAAGGCCCCAACGACTGAGCCACAACGAACTTGGCATAGTTATTATCAATTAAAAGTTTAGTATTCGAAATATTTGACATAACGATTTATAACTACCATCAGTTCATTTTAGAGTTCAATGTTAAATACGACGATATTATTACACAACGCTTCAATTTGACATTCATGGTTAAACATCGTGAAGTAACCTACCTGTTTTCCGAACATGTAACAGTCAGTGCTTGTAAATGGTCACACAGTTTACCACCTGTCACATTAAGTACTGACTATCTGGTCAATAAGTAATTTTAAGGTGACCATAGAATTAACATAACATACGCTTCTCAACATGTGTATACGCACTTCCTTTTTTATTGTGGCAGGATAGTCAGAGACTTAAGACCATGAGCTACGAAATTTCGAAGACTTGTTAGGTATGGGTCACTAGAACCCCGGGTTTCACTAGATAGACAGCATCCAACGCGATAGGTTGTGAACCGCATCGCCATATACAGACACTGGCTATTACCTATCCCGAGAGATAGGCACGATTCCTCACGATGTTTACCCTCACCGTTAGCGACTGTAAATTATGTACGTAAATGAAAAACACTTTTTTAAATTTCATTCATTGGTACACGCCAGAGCCAGGATTCGAACCTATGACAAGCACTTATTAGAATAGAATTACTACCTCCGCAATTGCGGAAATGAACGCCTGAACCTCTGACTACTCTGCAAGGGTTAATGTTCGTGAAAGCGTTTCTCTTTTTGTCATACGTTCAAGTATCTTAATCCCATTGGCGAGGATGTGATTTATGGGGACATCCAACTCGCATTTCACTAGATAGTCAGCACCCAAAATAAAAAGTGGTGTATAGTAAACGGTGCTGGCTATCACCTCTTCTCAAGAAAAGGTTATCTCATTATTCTTTTCCCCAAGTACAAGAATTAAAGTCACTCTTTAAAGAATACTAAAAACAAATAAATAAAATTTAGTTTCTTTAGGTTATGTGTTCGCCCTGATCCTTGCTTATAAAAAGAGATTTAATATAAGATTAAATAAAGAAAATCCCTGACTTAGGGACGTTAATTTAGAACCGTACTGTATGTCTGTAATCTTTAAAAATACATTGTATATATAAACACAACGCTTGGGTTGGTTGGGGTGGTTCTTGTATAGGGGATAGCAAAGATCACGGATCCCCATCCGTCCTCCTGATAAAGGAACCACTTTCGCTTCATTGACACTCATACACCTCACATATAATCGGAGGTTATTGGTCCTTTGATGTTACCTTTTTCAGGATGTCTGTTAATATTTTAGTGAGAGAGAGAGACATGACTTTGTACGAGTGATACACCTTCTCATACAGATTCATGTCTCAAAATTAGAACTATAACGTGACTCGAAGTTAATTCTAAAAGCTCTTTGAACTTATAAAAGTTTAAAATAGAATCGATTAGAGCAAGCAGGTTAATTGCGCACCTAAATTGCCTAAGACAAAAACAACACGAAATTAGGTGACCAACTATAAATACCGACTCAACGTGTACCATCGCCTTTTAACCTATAAAAATAATAAATTTGGTAGTTCTCCGTATCTGAAGTTCAATGACACCTGTCATATTTAGCTTATGAATGGTCTGCAATCAAGAAACTGTCAGGAGGCGGAAACACAATGAGGTTTTATTATTTTAGTGTGGTTGTACACGACCTGACGATGACTTTAGTGGGAAATGGTGTTATTGACTTGTTAATTCTAGTCTGGGGATGTGAATAAAAGGAATTAGTTGCCTGTCTTTTTGGAATATGGTAGGAGTTATACAGTTCCTTGGAAGTTAATGAAATCTATAGAACAATGGGTTACAAACTTGCTATTCCATTTATTTACTATGATAAACGATATTATACTGTGAGAAATAGAGTATATTTTTATTTATTGATCAATTAGCGAATTAAAGATAAGTCTCGATTACCAATATTGAATTAGTATAAGTGAATTAGTATAAAGTAATATCTCATCTCAATGTGACAGATGAAAAGCCATGTCGCCGTTTACAAGCACTAACTATTACCTGTTCGGGCAACAGGTAGGTTTCCCCATGATGTTTTCGCTCACCGTAGTATTCGACGCATTTTGTAAATGTATTTTTATTCCGAAAATGTGCATAAAAATGCGTTAAACTTCATTTCCATTTGTACATGCACAAGTGGCGTCGTTTTACTCAACAACAAGCTAAATGTGACAAAAATTTCTTTGATTTGTAGGTCTTAATCCACCATTTCTGGTATTAAGGTCGTAAGTACATAACCTCTGTAGTTCAATGACATTTCACGTTGTCATATTTAGATAAAGAATGATTTTTAATCAAGAACTGTCAGAAATAAAGAAACATACCTACTTAATTCTTTCTGTCATGTACTGTCAAAATTAGTGATTTACTAATTTACATAGTCAAGTCTTCAATCAGAATTTATATGTAACAAGCGACCCGCTCCGGCTTCACACGGGTATAAAATATATAGCCTACTCCACTATTTAATGGATGTTATTATACATATAAACCTTCCTCTTGAATCACTGTATCTATTAAAAAAACCGCATCAAAATACGTTGCGTAGTTTCAAAGATTTAAGCATACAAAGGGACATAGCGACAGAGAAAGCGACATTGTTGTGTGTAGTGATATAATGTATAATATGTAGGGAACGGCCCAATAGGACAAAAGGCAGTCAGATAGACACCATATTGAAAAAGGGTGACGTTAGAAGTACCTATAACCGCCGAATGTGTTAGATGTGTACGAGTGTCAAAGAAGCGAAATTGGTTTTTGTTTCGGGACAGATGGGGATACGTGATCTCTGCCTAGCCCTCTACAAGAAATCAGGCGTAATGTGTATGTATGTATATTGAGAAGGTTAATCGGTGTGAGTGAAGCAAGAGAGATTTGTCACCCGTTCCAGGTGGCTATCTATTTCTTTGCTTATTCCGTTAGGGACGTAGAGGCGTGAATATCTGTATAAGTTCTACGCGGCCTACCCCGTCCAACTCTACCTTCCACTTTGGCTTTATACATTCCTTTCGTAACCCTCCTTTCATACATCCGATCCATGATAAAACAGGAACAGGTAGGTTTCATCACGATGTTTTCCCTCACCATAGTATTCGACGTATTTCGTAAATGTATTTTTATTACGAAAATGTACATAGTAATTCATTAAACATACTTCATTTCCATTGGTACATGCTCAAGCGGGATTTGAACCCTGTACCCACTGATACTGAGTCAAGCTCCAAACAACTGAGCTACGTGGAATTCCAATGCAAATAAAATTTAACGAAATACTTTATAATATGAATTTTACGGATGTAACTATCCTTGTCAACGTAAGTTATTATTATTTACGTTTTGTTATTCAATAAATGTTTCCATTCAGACCGTATCCCCTAATCTATTATTAATATATGAAATACTATAATAAAGAATCTGTTATCATCCAAATAGATGATCCCCTGATCCCCTAATCTATTATTAATATATGAAATACTATAATAAAGAATCTGTTATCATCCAAATAGATGATAACAGATTCTTTATTATAGTATTTCATATATTAATAATAGATTAGGGGATACGGTCTGAATGGAAACATTTATTGAATAACAAAACGTAAATAATAATAACTTACGTTGACAAGGATAGTTACATCCGTAAAATTCATATCATAAATATCACTTATAGAAATTTATAATGAAAAACTCTTATAAATTTGACATGAAATATTCTTTAGAATTGATTATAAATCTAATTGATCTATTGGTATTTCGTGAAGAAAAACCTGCAAAAAAGAAATGCCAAGAAACTCTGCACACAATATACAACAGAAATTGAATAAAGAAGCTATCATTACGTCTAATACCGTGTTAGAGTTTTCAGATTATTAAATATCTAACATCGCAATAGCATATCTATTAGGATTTTAAACACATACTTATAGATAGAAGATTATCTCTCATCAAATATTTATGTATCTATTTCCACAAGTGCGAAGGAGGTTATATATATGACCTCATTAAATCCTCTTTTTACCTAATTAGCATTCAACGTGATAGTGTACCATGTTGCCGTCTACAGGTACCTAAAGATGTTTTCCTTCACATTCTTACATAAAACGTATTGACGTTACTAGTATATAAAGGTATAAACGAAAAATTCACTTACCAAATCACAAACATTTCTGGCTGAAAGGCAGATTCTGGCAGAACAAAACGATTCCAAGTCCATCAAACAATAAAAAACCAGACAGGCGCCAAAACAAAATGTCAATTTTTTTCTTTCCTTTGAACTCGTGTTTTCTACGATAAAACCACTGTTTTAGTCTTCAAAACTGTTTTAAAACGACCGGCACGTTGGAAACAATTAAAATTAGATAGCAAGGTGGGTACGTGAGTTCCTAAATGTTATTTTCGTCCGAATTTCGTCCGAGCGAAGCGGGCTGGCCACCGCGAAATCTTTTCACCGACTGAAACTAAATGTTCTAAACATTAGCATCCAGACTATTTATAAGCTTTGGACGTCAGTGTGTCTGTTGTACGGTTTTTCGCGTTTCGGGGAATAGGTGGAAGGATAAACACGAGAACTGTTGCCGAGTTGATCCAAACACACGCGTACATAGACTTTTGACGACCTCCGTGGCGCGAGCGGTTAACCACCTGAACGCTGGACGTGAGGTCCCGAGGTTCCCGGTGGAGGCAGAGTTAAGAACTACGCTTTTCTTCTGCTTTCCAGTCTGGTCATTGATTGTATGTACGTATTGTATATGTTTTTAACTATCTATATCAAGTATACATATATTTGTTAAATATACGTTGACTAGACCCTTAACAAGTCTTAAACGAATTTACCAATAGGCTAGGTTACAAAAAGGCAAACGCGTTCACGACCATTAACCCTCGCGGGGTACTCAGAGGTTCAGGTGTCCATCTCCGCAATTGCGAAGCTAGTAATTCTATGGCCACCTCGAACCCACATGTTGACCAGATAGTCAATGTCACAGGCGGTAAGCTATATCGCTATATATTTACAGGCTAGGTAATCGGTGTAATAGTGTTCTTAAATATTAATACTCTAGTTATATTATAATACTGTTACTCGAGTTTTCTATTCCTTTGCACGGTTTCTGATATATAGCATGATTATTGGGATTGCTCATACATCTTTAATTCTATCGGCATGGACAGTCCCTTCGGGAGACGATAATATATATGTGACACTATTACACCAATTTAACTAGCCCCTTGGTAAGTTCATTTATGGCTTGTGTTAAGGGTGACTAGTCAACGTATATTTAAGATATATATTCATATTATATATGGATAAATTAATATATAGCATATATAATCAACAACCACACTGGAAAGCTGAAGAAAAGCGTAGTTCTTAGCTCTGCCTCCACCGGGAATCGGGACATCACGATTAGCGTTCAGGTGGTTAACCAATCGCGCCACGGAGGTTGTCAATAAGTATCTCCTAGGTTACTCTTTAGCATGAATATTGGGGTTGTATATGGAATATTGGTGACAGGTTGCTAGCATATCGCCCAATAGATTCTATTAATCTCTAGTCATCTCCTACGACATCTCAGGAAGAAATGCATCTTAAAGCATTTTATTTATGTCGACCTCCGTGGCGCGATTTCGATTCCCGGTGGATGCAAAGTTAAGAACTACGCTTTTCTTCTGCTTTCCAGTCTTATCGTTGATTATATTTGTTATATATGTATTTATCAATGAAAAAAAAGTATATATTTGTTAAATATACGTTGATTATTACCCTTAACACAAGTCTTAAATGTACTTAGCAAGGGACTAGTTCAATTGGTGTAATAATGTCCTACAATATTATTATTTACATTCGAAGTTCACTTTGTATATAACAGAATGTTTTGATTTTATATTGAATGTAAATAACAATTGTGTTTCAATGTTTTGTCAATAAAAGATCCAGTAATGTTATTGTTTATTTTGTTTTATTTCTTGATGTGGGAAAACTGCATGAGGAAACATTCTTATTTCTTTAATGAGCCATTCGCTACTAAGGTTATGTCGGCTTAAGTACATACACTGATGCCATGGCGTTTGCACTTCTTGTTATTCCGTCGCCATAGATACACCAACGCCGCCAGCCTCTACAACCGAAGAAAAACGAAGTGGAAGCTCCAATTCTTCTCTTCCCTGTTCTTCGGTTCCTTCTAGTTGAGGATCCAAATATAATCCCAAAGCGAACATATTTAGCCAGTTCGGCATCACAATAGACTAAATATTCTGCCGAAAATAATTATTTGTTTTTTTAACTTTAACTGAGCTGCCGACTTTGTTATAAAGTCATAGACTGATTCCTATTTCTTGAAATAGTCAATAATCAGTATCTGTATACCGCGGTATGGTTTAACACCATAGGCCTAGGTCTACTAATGCGTTTTGACACAAACGCTGTTCAATAACAAATCAGTAGTAGTGTGAAGTTGGTAGTAGATTAGCAAGTGACAATTTTCGCTACTTTTAAGCGAAATTTGACACTTTTGCTAATCCACTACCAACTTCACAGTATTACTGATCTGTTATTTTTTTTGACTTTCAATAAGTGATTTTATGATCCTTATGTTGAATAAAAAGCATTTCATTTCATTATGAATATGAATAAACTTTAACGATTCAAAACTATCTGGTGTAGTCAGAAGCTTTACCAACCACCATGTTATATACGATTTCCGCCTCACACACTCATCACGACAATAACCCCCAACGGGGTGACAGAAACTTGAGATAACGATTCTTAGTATGCCACTGACCCGCATAAGTTTGACGATCTCTAAAATAAACGAATGAGACGTAAATAGAACAATGACCTCCACACATTGATGGACATAAAAACTAAAAGCAGATAATGTATACTTTGATTACATACATACATATATTCACGCCTCCAAGTCCTTATTATTAATTCTACGTAGCTCAGTTGTTTGGGGCTTGACTCTGTATCAGTGGGTACAGGGCTCAAATCCCGCTATGCATGTACCAATGGAAATGAAGTTAAATGAATTGAATTTTACGTTTTCGTAATAAAAATACATTTACGAAATGCGTTGAATACCTAGGTGAGGAAACCTACCTGTTCCCTGAACAGGTTATAGTTAGTGCTTGTGAATGGCGACATGGCTTACCATCTGTCACATTGAGTACTGACTTTTTGTTCAACACGTGGATTCGAGGTGGCCATAGAATTACTACTGACGCAATTGTGCAGATGGACAGCTAAATATCTAACTACCCCGCTTGGGTTGATGGTCGTGAATATCTTACCTAGTTGTCATTAATAACTCAAATGCCCAAAACTCATGTGTGGACCAGATAGTCAGTACTCAATATGACAGGTGGATGTTAAAAGTGACTTGGGAGATATTATTGTGTCTCCGAGGTTCCATCCACAATTAAAGGACGGATTGATATGATAATAATAAAAATCCTTATTTTTCTCTCACAGAGATGACATACATCACAATGGAACTGCTAATAACATTGAATAATAACAAGATGTGTGTATATAGTTGTATCATAATAATGTTCCTTCATACGTACATACATTCAAGTTGCAATTGCGTATGGACACCTGAACCTCTGACAACCCCGCAGGGGTTAATGGTCGTGAACGCGTACGTACATTCACGTCCTTTTATCCCTTATGGAGTGAACTGAACTTCGGAGACACGATAATGATAATATTTGATAATAATTGGGACACTATTACACCGATTTAACTACCCCCTTGGTAAGTTCAAGACTTGATTTCAAGACTTAGTGAGTTTAAGACTTGCGTTAAGGGTACTAGTCAACGTATATTTAACAAATATATACTTAATATACAAAGATACGGGAATCGAACACGGCACCTCATGATTAGCTTTCAGGTGCTCAACCAATCGCGCCACGGAGATCGTCACATATAATCTCCTAGGTCACTTTTAGCATGAATATTCATTCGATGGGGTTACGATGTTATTTAAAACATTGGTGACATGTTTCTCGCCCATAGTACAATACATTCCATATACCCCTAGTCCCTTCGTCACCTCCACGACATACTGGGAAGAACGGCAGTTAGTTAGCATTCTTTTTACAGCCCAAACAGGAACAACCGAGATGTACCTTATCGTTTCACAGCGGATATGACCGCACGGAACACCAGAAATAATCTAAAAGCCACGCCACTGTAACCGTGGTTTTATCGGCGCATTGCCTCCGTTCTCGCTCTAGTTTAAACAAATTTCGTGCACAGTAGTTACGTTGGGACGAAGGCTTGGGCAAAATTTGTTAAGGCAAAAAGGTGAATAATAAATGTATCAATATTTTAAAGTATACATACACATCATGACTGGCTCCCTATAATATTATTGTGGGTTTCACGGATCTTAATTTGTCTCGATGCAGACAAAGTAACTTCGCGTCATTCTTATTGCTACCTTCCTCATACATACTAGCCGGTAATAGGCACTTTTTACCTTTCAAAAGGTCGGCTATTTGAAAGTCTTGTTAGGTAATCCTTAAATAATTACCCTTGCACCTCTCTCACATTTTGTCAATATCTTATCGTTTATGTGAAGAATCCATAAGCCCTTTTTGAGTTGTACATACCAACTTACATAACCACTGACTATTAGCTATTCCAAAAACATGGTAAAAACTACAAGTAAGTATTAATTAAGTAAGAAAGTTGGAAGTTCTGTCCAAAAATGTGTTTTCTTTAACCATAAATAGAATTTAATTTATTAAACATTTCGTTAAAAATCATACTAAAGCTTTATAATATACTTTAAGCAGTCGTAGTAATATTTATTCCTCAAGAAAAATATGCATTAAAACAAATATTTTTTGACAGTTCTCAGTCGTTGAGTGTAGAGTGCCCATTCCTTTATAACCTAATTTTACAAAACAAAACAACAACAAAAGCACTTTTTCTATATCTCTGTGTCCAATTTAAAATTTAATGAAGAAGCGAGAATAACCGCTAATAAATTTTATCTAGATCATTCGCCAATGAACTCACTGTGTATTCTACTCCCTAAGTTAACTCAAATTCAGTTTACAACTTCAGTTAAAACTCAAGCTCAGTCATGGGCGGTTGTGTTCATTTATTCTTCTTAGCTTTAGTGATAAATATCCTACGCATTCAGTGTGAAGATGCCCCCATAGTGCTTACAGTGGCGACCAATGACAATCATGGGTTGCAAAGATTCCTTTACTCGGCTCGCGTTTATGATATAGATGTGGAAATCCTAGGTCAGAATGAAGAATGGACTGGCGGCAACATGAATTACGCTGGTGGAGGCCAAAAAGTGAATTTGCTGAAGAAAAAACTCAATGAGTTACAGAAGGAAAACGACGGTGATCGATTAGTGCTTTTTACTGATAGTTATGATGTTTTATATCTAGCTGGTATCAAAGATATTGTAAACAAGTTCAAATCGTTTGAAGATACTAGAGTCCTGTTCTCTGCTGAACAATACTGCTGGCCTGATGTGAAACTGGCTGGTTTATACCCTAAAACAGGTGTGGTGAACCCGTATTTGAATTCCGGAGGTTTTATAGGTTATCTCAAAGAGTTGGTCGAGATAGTGAATCATAAAGAGATTGTAGATAAAGATGATGACCAATTATACTATACAAAGATATATCTAAACAAAGAATTGAGGGAAAAGTTGAAAATCTCCCTAGATCACAACTCAGCCATCTTCCAGAATCTAAACGGTGCCCTATCTGACGTACAACTAGTGGTTAATACGACAGAAAAGTGGCCGTACATAGAAAATACAGCTACAAAGGAAAGACCTCTTATATTACATGGTAACGGACCGTCTAAACTCACTTTAAACAACCTGGGTAACTATTTAGCCAAGTCATGGTCGCTTGAAGACGGTTGTCGTATTTGCAAAGAGAAACGTATAGAACTAGAGGAACCGTATCCTATGGTAATGATCGCTGTCTTCGTAGAGCAAGCTACACCGTTCATGGAAGAGTTTATACAACAACTACTAGATATAGACTATCCGAAAGATCGTCTACACCTATTCTTACACAACAACGTAGAATTCCACGAAAAAGATATTCAAACGTTCTATGAAACGCATTCTAAAGAATTCGCTTCGGCCAAACGTATTAAACCTGATGATTTCATATCGGAATCCGAGTCAAGGAACCTAGCTAAAGACCGTTGTACGAATAGCGACTGTGAATACATGTTTTCTATCGATAGTTTATCTCGTGTCAAACAGGGTACTCTTAAATACTTAGTAACCTCAGGTTATGATGTTATAGCCCCTAAATTAATGCGTCCAGGACAGGCGTGGTCTAATTTCTGGGGCGCTATCAATACGGCAGGCTTCTATGCCCGTTCTCATGATTATATGGATATTGTAAACGATAAATACAAAGGTATATGGAACGTTCCATACATATCCAACTGCTACCTAGTCAAAAAGTCGATCTTACAAACTGAAAATGGTAAGAAAGTGTCATTTGCAAAGGAAGATTTAGATCCAGAGATGGCGTTCTGCGATAGCTTAAGAGAACTAGGTATCTTCATGCACGTTTCCAACGAAGAAGACTTCGGTCACCTAGTCAATCCGGAATCCTTTGACATAACCAGAACACACCCGGACGTATACCAAGTCATAGACAACAAAAAGGATTGGGAAAAGAGGTATATAAGTGAGGAATATTGGAGTAACTTTGCCGAGGGTCATAAACATGAGATGCCTTGTCCTGACGTATACTGGTTTCCTATGATGACACCCCGCTTCTGTCAGGAATGGATAGACGTTATGGAGGCTTTCGGCCAATGGAGTGACGGTAGCAATAAAGACAACCGTCTCGAAGGCGGCTACGAAGCGGTACCCACAAGAGATATTCATATGAAACAAGTTGGCTTAGAGCGACAATGGCTGCATATATTGAAAGAATATGTGAGGCCGTTGCAAGAAATGGTCTTTATTGGATATTTCCATGATCCACCGGTGTCGGTGATGAATTTTGTTGTTCGCTACAGACCAGATGAGCAGCCGTCTCTCCGTCCCCATCATGATTCGTCAACGTACACTATAAACTTAGCCCTAAACACTCCGAAGCAAGATTACGAAGGTGGTGGGTGCAGGTTTATAAGATATGAGTGTGCGGTCAAGGATACAAGGAGGGGCTGGTTACTGATGCATCCCGGAAGACTGACTCATTACCATGAAGGTCTACAAGTTACGAATGGAACTCGGTATATCATGATTTCGTTTGTTGATCCGTAAGTTATAACTCTTACTTACTTGATAAGTTGAGCTATGTACAAAAACATACATAGACATTAGATACATACATATATATTACATACTTAAATTCACACATCTAATGCCCTAAGGAGATAGGCAGAGATTATTGATGGCCACCTGGAAAGATCCTGTCAAATTTATCTTACTTCACAATGTACTAAAACAGTTTTTATATAAAAATAATATCACCTTATTATATAATTCCATCACCTTAGACAAATGTTGTGAATGGGCTGCATAACTACCTAGTTGAAGGAGGCGACTAAGGGACTAGGGGTAATTAGATTCTATTGGGCCTTAGGCTAGCAACCTGTCACCAATGTTCCATAAGAATATAGCAGTAAATCTTAGCTTTATACTTTATAAATCCACATTCATACTTAATAATACTATTTCAAGTAATTTGGAAACATGCCTTTAGTAATTTAAGTATCTATTACATGTAGAACAAATATATGTATCATATATACACACCTCTATGTCATTAACGGGATAGGCTGGGATCCTGACAAATCTCAATTGCTTTACTCACTCAAATATAGTATAGTTAGGTTTTGTACCAGCAGGCTATGATTTAGGTATTATATAAATATAATGAAAACCAGAACAAATATCATAATATTAATTATATCTTTATGAAGATATCCTCATAAATTACATTCTATATTCAACATACCATAGAATTCATAAACAATAATTGGATTACATAGTACGTAAAATTATAATAGATTAACATTTAAGAAACTAAATCTTGCCTACTATATTTTTAAGGATATCCAAGTAAATATTTCTTTACAGTGATTTTATTATAATAAGATTCTTTTAAATGTAAAATGATCAAATGTATTAATGAGAATGAATTCCATGGTCTTAGAGTGTATGAATTTATATATTTTTATCTATAAAATCTCTATGAAATAAAAGGGTTAATTCAATATCCATGAAAGCATATACCAATGGGAATTAAATCTCAGTTTTTATGTATATTATAACAGTAAAAATTTACATATTAAGTATCATATTTCTATGTACATACATTTATTATTTATGGTGAGAGAAACATTGTTAAGAAAACTTTCTTTAAACACACCATTATTTTATATTGGATCTATATTACAAATATATTCATACATTATTATATACATACATATATTCACGCCTCTACGTTCCTAAGGGGATAGGCAGTAACTATTGATTGTCACCTGGAACGATCCTGACAAATCTCTATATTATATAGTTAGTATGTTTTTTAGATTGTATTCTTTACAATGTTTTTCCTCACCAAAAAGAAAACAATATTATTAATGTACTAAATAGTACAAATCATTATGTTAACTATTAATATATATAGCAAAAGCCAAAAATGTAAGTATTCCTATTATTTTTTAGGTTTTTTTACTATTTTTAATGCTTTTTACGTACTTTTAGTACATTTTTGTTTATTTTTTGAACTTTATATAGTATTTTATTAGAAAAACATTGTTTTTATAAGCTTTTTTTATATTTATGATATATTCTTATACTGAAAGAGATTATTACATAATTTTATACTTTTTATGCTTGTTATTTTGATCAATATTATTATTTTTCTTTAATATGATTGCATTTATTAAGAATCTCTATTTTAGGTTAAGAAAGCATTTGTTAAATTCACATTAATATTAATAATAAATATACTTTTTAATTATTTAAAGTGTTTTTATTGACTCTTTTATACGAATGTGCATGTAATTCTCTGTCTGTCCCGTCTGAGACGTAAAAAGGATGCTTATTAGTTGCCGTTCTTCTCGACATGTCGTAGGAGGCTACTAAGGAACTAGGGGTCAATGGAATCTATTGGGCGATGAGCTAGCAACTAGTCAACAATATTTGATATAAATGCCATCACAACCCGGAAAGTTAAGTTCGCTTAAGTTGCCATATTTTACTTCCAAAATGCTGTCAACCCCGAAACGGATTAAACGTCGTAAGTATATGTCTATTATTATCCATTTACAAAACATATTCAACAATTATTTTAATGACATTAACAGTCTTTACATCTGTTATATTATTTAATAACTGACGTTAGAAGTACCTATAACCGCCGAGTAAGTATGAGTGTCAATTCTGAAGCTAATGTCGTTTGTCACGGTAGAGACAATTGTGAATCTATGATTTGAGAGACAGGCGTGATGTATATGTATGTATGAAGAGAGAATTAAAATTAATAAATCAATCAATCAGCCTATACTAGTCCACTGCTGGACGTAGGCCTACCCAAGGGTACAAAACACGATCACTCGTGGCCCTCCAACCACTACCAGCGACCTTCAGGTCATCAGTCCGTCTAGCAGGGGGGCGTCCTACACTACGTTTACCGAGACGCGGTCGCCATTCGAGAACCACTTTGCTCCAACGGTCGTCGGTTCTACGACAGACGTGGCCGGCCCACTGGAATTGTAATTGGTGTAATAGTGTCCTAAATATTATCAACATCGGTAGAAAGACAATTACATACATACATACGCTTCGCGACTTGTGTATACACACTCCCTTTTTATTATGGCGGGGTAGTCAGAGGCTTGAATGCCCATCTCCGAAATTTCGAAGGCATGTTAGGTATGGGTCATTCGAAGCCCGAGTATCACTAGATAGACAGCACCCAACGTGATAGGTAGTGAACTGTATCGCCGTATATACGCACTGACTATTACCTATTCTGCGGGATAGGCAGGTTTTTCCTCACGATGTTTTTCCTCACCATTAGCGCCTGTAAATTTGTACGTAAATGAAAAACACATTTTTAAATTTCATTCATTGGTACATGCCAGAGTCGGGATTCGAACCTAGGGCTTTTCTCATACGAAGTCCGAGGTCTTACCCACTGGGCTACACCCGCTCCAATTACATTCCATTTAACAATGTCCCAGACTAGCACGGAACAGGAAAAAGAACTTATTTAGATTGCCAATCCATCGCCACATCGTAAAGTAACTGTCACAGTTTTTTGCTGCAGCTTGTGAAAGTTAAAATTGTAGTTAGTTTAACGCTTTTAGAAAGTATAAAAAAAGGAAGTTTTTTCATTTTACTACTAACATTCACTTGAACCGTAATAATACGAAATTTAAAGTCTTTATCCGCAATTGTAGAGGTAGTGATTCTATATCCACCTCAAACCTAGGCCTTGCTTGTAAATGGTGACATGGCTTACCACCTGTCACGTTGAGTACTAACTATCTGGTCAATACGTGGGTTCGAGGTGGCCATAGAATTACTACCTTCGCAATTGCGGAGATGGTAACCTGAACCTCTGACTATCCCGCAAGGGTTAATCGTTGTGAACGCGGTTAGTTCTGTTGTGTTCTGTAGAACTAGCCTGCAAGGTAGTCTTGCTAGTTTAGGACGTAAAAAGAATACTAACTAGCTGCCGTTCTTCCCGGAATTTAGCAGGAGGTAAGTTACCGTATGAGAGAAGATGTAGTGACGAAAATAGAGAAAGGTATATTGAGGTGATTTGGGCACATAAAGCGAATGGATGAAAGGAGATAGTCAGTGCTCAATGTGACAGGTGGTAAGCCATGTCGCCATTTACAAGCACTAACTATTACTTTTTCAGATATTCATGCTAAAAGGTTACCTAAGACATATATTTTTGAGATTCTGTCCGCCCCGAAAGGAATTAAAGGACATATATGTTTGTCCATTTAAATTACAGTAAAGGACTAAAATATACATTTTTTATCTATATTAAAACGTGATTAATTGTTTTAAGTGTATGTGACCGCAAAAATGATAAGTCTTACTTCCTGTTGAATAATATTACATCATTCAACACACGAAGTGCGGCAGTAGCCCAGTGGGTAAAACCTCGGACTTAGTATGAGAAAGGTCCTAGGTTCGAATCCCGACTCAGGCATGTACCAATGAATGAAATTTAAATATTGTGTTTTTCATTTACGTACATAATTTACAGTCGCTAACGGAGAGGGAAAACATCGTGAGGAAACTGACTATCCCTCAGGATAGACAATAGTCAGTGCCTATATACGGCGATACGGTTCACTACCTATCACGTTGGATGCTGTCTATCTAGTGATACGCGGGCTTCGAATGACTCATACCTAACATGCCTTCGAAATTTCGGAGATGGGCATTCAAGTCTCTGACTACCCCACATAATAAAAAAGGGAGTGTGTATGCACAAGTCGTGAAGCGTATGTTTTATCTATGTCAACTCACGTTTGGTAAAGCTCAGTCGTTGGGGGCTTGACTCTGTGTCAGTGGGTACAGGGTTCAAATCCAAGAGCATGTACAGTCAATGCTAAAAGTGCAGTCCCAGTAACTTTTTATAAGGTTTACGTTCATAAGAACAAAAGACAATATTTTACATTTCGAAGCACGCGAACGTATAGTGGCCATGGCAATGCATAGTGGCGCCAGTTTTAAGAAGTAAAATATTCTCTTTAACGACTGTACATCCCTTACGGAGTAGTCAAAGGTTGAGTGTCCACTATCAACTGATCATTGTGATGGTCTTTGGCCACTCGAAACCCACTTGTTACCTCATATGCAGTTTTCAACGTGACAGGTGGTAAGCCGTGTCGCCATTTACAAGCAGCAACTATTACCTGTTCGGGGAACGGGTAGGTTTTCTCACGATGTTTTCTCTCACCGTAGTATTTGACGCATTTTGTAAATGTATTTTTATTTCGAAAATGTAGATAGAAATTCTTTAAACTTCAATTCCATTGGTACATGCTCAGGCAGGATTTGAACCTAGGACCTTTCTCATAAGAAATAGGTCTTACCCACTGGGCTACAACTGCTGTCTTGATTTACTCTTCTAAGAAATAAACGTGACGAATTTGTAAACTAGTATTTTTAGTTGTAATTTGTAATATGAGACAGGTATGTAATATTACAGTAGTTGTAATATGACTATTAAATATTATTATACATTCACGTCCTTTGATCCAATTTAGGGTGGATAAAACCTCAGAGACACAATAATATGTCTCTCACTTTGCAGCATGAACTTTAAAAATAATATTTAGGACACTATTACATCAATTGAACTAGCCCCTTGGTAAGTACATTTAATACTTGTGTTAATGGTACTAGTCGACGGATATTCAAAAAATATAATCAAGGATCAGACTGGAAGGCATAGTTCTTAACTCTGCCTCCACCGGGAATCGAAAGCAAAACCTATAGAGTAGCGTTCAGGTTGTTAACCGATCGCGCCACAGAAGTCATAATATATTGTAACAAGCAATATCAAATCATTTGCCACATTTTTATTTTTTCAGAAGTTTTCATTACATGAAACATAGATGGTACTGTAATTATAATTTGATTTTTATATTCTATTCTTCGCTCCTATTAATAGCAGGGTGGTCTATGGTCTATCTAACACAATAAGAATTTTTGAATTCGAACCAGTAGTTCCTGAAATTAGCTCGTTCAAACAAACTCTTCAGCTTTATTATATAAGTATAAATGTGTAAAAATATGTCATATGGAACATTGGTGACAGGTTTTTAGCCCATATCTCTATATATTCCATTTACACTTAATCTCGTCGCCTTTTTCGATATGCCAGGAAGAACGGCAGCTAGTTAGCATTCTTTTACGTCCCTAGCCCGAGATAGTGAAGTAAATCTATTTCCTTAAAGAAAGGTGGTAACGCTCTGATAGTTTCTATTGACAATTTGAAATGCTTTCGCCATTTTAACAGATACAATGCTGTGGCGAAATGCACGGAATATTTCTGGTCACACCTTTTGGGTGTAAAGGGGACGATTGGGTAATAGACTTGCAAACTGTCACCAATATTCCATGTGGCATTACAGCCTTAGTCATCCTAGAAACTGACCGAGGATAGAAAATGATATTATCGTGTCCCGAGGTTCATTGGATGACGTGAATGTGTATGCATCTAAATTAATGCTAACATTTTTAACGTCCATACATGGATCATTTTTACTAGCACTTCAGTATCACCATTGATTTTGTAGCAAGCTATGCTGACGTTTTGATGAAAATGTTTCCTCCAATTCTCCCTTATAGTGTGTACCTCTCTACCCTTTACAAAGTTCGCAGCGTGCTGTTAAAAGGTATGAAATATAAGACAGTAGAATAATTATTAGTCATTTGCGAAATGCACCAACTACGGTGAGGGAAAACATCGTTAGAAAACCTATCTGTTCCCCGAAGAGGTAAAAGTTAGTGCTTGTAAATGGCGACATGGCTTACCACCTGTCATATTGAGTACAGATGTGGTCCACACTTAGGTTTGAGGTGGGCATAGAATTACTACTTCCGCAACTGCGGAGACTATTTCTTTGCAGTAATTAATTAATTAGTTAACGAACGTTATTCTTGGTCATATATTTTGAAGAGAAAAGATGAAAGGAGGGTTACGAAAGGAATTTATAAAGTCAAAGTGGAAGGTAGAGTTGGACGTGGTAGGCCGCGTAGAACTTGTACAGATCCAATTGGAGACATTCTTCTCAAGGCGTAGTGAAGAAAAGAAGTTATGTATTTTGTATGTATGTTTATTATAATAATAATATAAAAATAATAGATAATATATGGACAAAATTACACCAATTGAACTAGTCCCTTGATAAGTTCTTTTAAGACTTGTGTTAAGGGTGCTAGGCAACGTATATTTAAGAAACGTATACTTATTGACGATAGATAAATACATATATAGAATATATAATCAACGACTAGACTGGAAAGCAGAAGGAAAGTGTAGTTCTTAACTCTGCCTCCACCGGGAACCGGGACCTCACGATTAGCGTTCAGGCGGCTAACCGATCGCGCCACGGAGGTCGTCAAAGTTATTACTTGTGACACAGATAATATATGTACATGCTAATAGTAAAATTATTGAAGGACAACTGGTTTGTCATCATCATACATTTAAAATAGAAATGAATATTTGAATTTCAAGTTCTTTTGTTCTAGTCACGTATGTAAATTTAAAGTAACGTAACATGTAATAACCGCACAGTGTGTTCCCAATAAATTCCATTTACCCCTAGTCCCTTAGTCGCCTCCTACGATATGCCGGGAAGAACGGCAGCTAGTTATCATTCTTTTTAAATGCTAGCTCGGGACTTTATTTCCATATTTATACTATTTTTTATATTTTTTCAGATGTTTATATTTAAAGTCGCTAACGGTGAGGAAAAACATCGTGACAAAACATGGCTATCCCTCGAGATAAGTAATAACCAGTGCCAGTATACGGCGATATAGATCACGTTGGGTACTGTCTATCTAGTGAAACGCGAGCTTCGGGTAACCCATAACTAACATGCCTTCAAAATTTCGGAGATGGAACTCAATTGTCTGACTACCTTACCACAATAAAAAGGGAGTGTGTATACACAAGTCTGTAGTATTATATTATCTGTGCACAAGTCGTGAAGCGTATGTTATGTTAATTTTGTCTGTTTAACAAACAAAATAAAACTAAATATGTACAAATTAAAACATAAAACAAACTTAAACGTAACAAAAAATAAATATTTACACAGCGCCACTAGTGTCCCGAATTTAGCACCCAGAAGCAAAAGCCCCTTTTGTTTTCAATTAGTTTATTGTATAAATGGTGAGATGATTGTACAAATGTACTTGATATGATATAAATATAACCGATTGGCATATAATTGATAATTGACTTTAATGGACCCTCTCCATTTGAATAAACGTTCACTACCTATCCTGAGGCATAGGCAGTTTTCCTCACGATGTTCTGAAGTGCAGTTGAGTTTACGAAAATATAAAGTTAGAAAAGGAATCTATAAAGCCAAAGTGGAAGGTAGAGTTGGACGGGGTAGGCCGCGTAGAACTTATACAGATCAAATTGGAGACATTCTTCTCAAGGCGGGTGTAGCGTGAAGAACAGAAGAGCATGTAAGAAGGTTAGGTGTGAGTGAAGCAAGAGATCTGTCAAGACCGTTCTTCTAACAGGTTATAGGTACTTCTAACATCAGCCTTCCTCAATATTGCGTCAGCCATATGTCTTATTGGACCGGCCCCTACGTAACCACCCTTCCACTTTACCCATATTGTCAATCTGGTATCATTCTTCCTCATATATCCGAACTGAAGCATGCCCTTTTCAATATTTGTCACTACATCATCTTTCAAACCGCAACCTTCACTTATCTCACTATTTTTAATTCTATAATTTCTACTACTAACTAAATCCTGTCGTACTGTATAGTCGATGGCAATCTAACGTTTAAAAACATGAAAGTTATAAAATGTCTCCTACTGATAAACCCAATGTTTGAAATAATTTAATGTCACTCCTAACAAGTTTCTCAGTGACCGTATTTCAACTGCATAATTACAATTAAATATTAATATTTCAGTAGATGAATTATAATAGATTGACAAAAGAAATATACGTGGGTGAAGTGGAAGGGCGATTACGTAGGGGCCGGTCCAATATCACATATGACAGTCAGATAGTCGTCACATTGAAAAAGGGCGAGTTAGAAGTACCTATAACCGCCGAATGTATGAGAAGGTGTAAGTATGAGTGCCAATGAAGCGAAAGTGGTCTGTCAGTGGGACAAATGGAGATCCGTGATCTCTGTCTACAGGGAATCAGGCGTGATGTGTATGTTTGTATATATGTATTTAAATGATTAGTCATATGAATAATTATTCGTTTTAGCCAAGAAACTTTTTTAAGGTTATGTAAATATTATAGACTTGTAAGACGCCACCATTTTCTATTTATATCCATATTCAATCGAACATACGTGTTAGTTAAAGATAAGCAATCGTACGAAAATGTAGTGCGTCAGTGAAAATAAATAATCTTTGAATATAACATTAAATAACTTATCAAAATCAAATCAAAAGTGCTACTACCGTGTGTTTGCGAAGTTGATATTAGAAAGTTGTATAAACTGTGCTAAAAACCTTGTTTTATTCTGTGTTATTGAGATTCTGTTCTTTCATTACTAACACTGAATGTTTGGTTTAGAAAGTTAGTGTCAATGTAGGTATATTGTCACGGGATTTTAAACAATATTTAGAACACACCAATTGAACTAGCCCTTTGGTAAGTACATTTAAGACTTGTGTTAAACTAATAAATAAATTTATGTAAGTATATATATTTATGTACTATATAGGTAAATATGTTTAAATAGGAGTATAACCGCCGAGTCTGTATGAGAAGATGTATGAGTGTCAATGAAACGAAAGTGGTCTGTCAGGATCGGGACAAATGGGGATCATAGATACCTACCCCTCTACAGGGAATCAGGCGTGATGTGTATGTATGTATGTTTAAATAACCAACTCGAAAGTAGAAGAAAAGCGTAGTTCTTAATTATTACAATACAATGTTAGTTCCGTGCTAGCTGGGACGTAAAAGAAAGCAAATTAGCTAACGTTCTTGCTAGGTCAATTGAATCTGTTCAGCGATGGGCTAGCAACCTGTACCAATGTTTTATATGATAAAATAACTCCAATGTTGGTGATAAAAAGTGACCTTGGAGATGTTATCGTCTCTTAGGTGCTGTCCACATCGAAAGGGATAAGAGGAAGTGAATTTATATATAATATAGATATGTATTTATTAATAACGGATCCGTAATCTCTGCCTACCCCTCTATAGGGGATCAAACGTGATGTGTGTGTATGAAAGTATGTTATTACGAATTGTCTTTCGAATGAATAACATGTCCTTTAGGGTGTACGTAGTGAAGAATAGAAGAGCATGTGTGAGAAGGTTAATGGGCGTGAGTGAAGCAAAAGAGATTTAATGAAAACTTAAAGCATTGAACTCTTTGAGTGACTCATGTCTATCATGACTCCAAAATTTCGACGTTGTGCATTCTGGCCTCTGACTATATATGTATTAATAGACAGGTTATATTGTAATTACTTTACAGAGTAATATAATAAATAGTCTGACTATTAAAAGAAGTAAAAATGTCTACTTGGACCAGACCGACATCAGTACCAAAAAATTTTGTGTGGAGTAGTTTTGTAAGACAAACTAATGGACATGAAAGCAGGTATGCCTAAGTTGCAATACTTCACTACATAGTATAATACAAAGTCGCTTTCTCTGTCCCTATGTCCCTTTGTATGCTTATATCTTTGAAACTACGTGACGGATTTTGATGCGGTTTTTTCAATAGATAGAGTGATTCAAGAGGAAGGTTTATATGTATAATAACATCCATGAAATAGTGGAGTAGGCTATATATTTTATACCCGTGCAAAGCCGGAGCGGGTCACTAGTTTATAATAAAGACAAAAAAATTTTACGTAGCTCAGTTGTTTGGGGCTTGGCTCTGTATCAGTGGGTACAGGGTTCAAATTCCGCTTCGGCATGTACCAATGGAAATTAAGGTTAATGAATTTCTTTGTACATTTTCGTAATAAAAACACATTTACAAAATGCATCGAATTGTACGGTGAGGGAAAACATCATGAGGAAACCTATTAAAACAAAAAGACAAACGCATTCACGACCATTAACCCTTGCAGGGTAGTCAGAGGTTCAAGTGTCCATCTCCGCAATTGCGAAGGTATTGATTCTATGGCCACCTCCAACCCACGTGTTGACCAATCCCCTGTCACATTGAGTACTGACTATCTGGTCAACACATGAGTTCGCAATTGCGGAGATGGACACCTAAGCCTCTGACTACACCGTAAAGGTTAATAGTTGTGAACGCATTAGTCTTTTTGTCGCTAGCAGTGGTTGGCTGAGGGCCACGAGAGATCGTATGTTGTACCCTTGGGGAGGCCTACGTCCAGCAGTGGACTAACATAGGCTGATTGATTCATATTAATATAAATAGATACACAATACACATAACGCCTGACACTCTATGGAGATACCTGAAGGAGGTCAGCGGGGATCCAAGGGCTGGGGCTTATTTTGGCCAAAGAATTGGTTTAGCCATTCAGCGCGGAAATGCTGCCAGCATCTTGGGCACTCTCCCTATTGGCAGTGATTTGGCTCAAATATTTTATTTATAGTTTTATTATAATTTATTTATAAATAATTTAGTAAATAGAGATACCCATTTCTATAGATTCCGCTTCATTAAGACATACATCTGGGCCCAAGTCTCCTAATACGTTTTAGCACATTCGCAGTTCAATATCAGATCAGTAATAGTGTGAAGTAGGTAGTGGATTAGCAAGTGTCAAATTTAACCATTGATGACAGCTAAAGTATCAAATTACGCTTTGTAAATGACGAAATTTGTCACTTATGCTATTCAACGAACAACTTCATACTTTATAACTGATATTGAAATGGTATTTTGGAAACAACATAGCGCCGATAATACACACTCGGTGGTAATAGGTACTGTTTAAACGGTTTGTAATATTTATTTCCAGATATGAAATCAGAGATGCATCTCTGGATAAAATACAAGAATATATAGATTTTCTAATCAAATATTTTATACAGGACGAACCACTGTGTCAAGCAGTAGGTAAGGATATATTAATACTTTCATCTGCTCGTCTAAGATTTAAATTGAATGCTAACTATAGTATATTCGCTTTAAGAAAATAGTGACGTCATCAAGGTCTCCATGATTTAACCAATGAGATTTTATAGGGGTTGTCTGTTATTGGTCAATGTGACTTCTTTTCACGTCTCATTGGTCAGTTTGTCCTCTGATTATCATGACGTCACTATTTACTTAACGCGAATAGACTATAGCAGCCTTTCTTCTGAGGTCGAAGTAGCTCAATAGTTAAAGGCTTGACTCTGTATCAGTGGGTTCAGGGGTCAATCCAGAGAGCATGTACCAATGGAAATGAAGTGTTCTGAAAAACACTGTTCTAAATTCATTAACTACGGCAAGGCAGAATTTCGTGAAGAAACCTGCCTATGCTGTAGAATAGGTTATAGTAAGAGCTTGTAAATGGCGACATGGCTTACCACCTGTCACATTGAGTACTGACTTGATCAACACGTGGGTTCGAGGTGGCCATATAATTACTACCTTCGGAATTTCGGAGATGGGCACTCAAGCCTCTGACTACCTTGTCACAATAAAAGGTAGTGTGTGTACACAAGTCGTGCAACGTATGTACGTATATGTAAGTTAAAAAATAAACAAATGCATTGGACACTAGTGGCGCTGTGTAAATATGTATTTACTTCTTGTTACATTTAAGTTTTTTTTTATTTTTTTATTTATACATATTTAGTTTTTTTTTGTTAAACAGTCAAAAATATATACTTATCTGTAAATAATATAAATATTTATATGAAATAAAATATAAACTAAGACCTTAAGTTCTGTTATAGTATTAAATTTAGTCCTGTAATAACTCTGGTACAGTACTAAGTTTGGACTTTTTGGTCTTAGCTTAAGCCAAGACTGACTGATATTTTTATAATAAGACGGTTTATGTTTAAGATGTGCTCCAGGACACAGAGTCAATGCAGACTATAGTAAAAAATTGGGAGAGAGATATTCGTCAGAACGTCAGCATAGCTTGCTACAAAATCAATGGTGATACTGAAGTGCTAGTTGCATTCATGATTTGTAGTGTTGCTAGTAAAAATGATCCATGTATTGATGTCAAAAGTGTAAGTATTAATTTACATTCTTATGCATTTACGTCCTTTAATTCCTTACGGGTGGACCGAATCATCATCATATCTCCAAGGTGATTTTTTGACATAAATATTAAGGTTGTGCTGTCATATGGAATATTGATGACAGGTTAATAGCCCATAGCCTAATATATAATATATTTCATTTACTAGAAGGCCCTAACAGCAATTAGTTAGCATTCATTTACGTCCCAGTATATCCTGGAACATTAGTATTGATTTGGTACTTGTAACACACATGTATATTCATGGTGATATTATTTCGGAACACTATTACAGCAATTGAACTAGCCCCTTAGCAAGTTCTTTTAAGACTTGTTAAGGGTACTAGGGTACGAATACAGTATACTAGCAGTATTCGACGTAGCTCAGTTGTTTGTGACTTGAATTTGTATCGAGGGTACAGGGTTCAAATCCCGTTTGAGCATGTTCCAATGGAAGTTAAATTATATGAATTTATATGTACATTAACGAAATGCATTGAATATTGCGGTGAGGGAAAACACAGTGAGAAAACCTACCTGTTCCCGAACAGGTAATAGTCAGTGCTTGTAAATGGCGACATGGCTTACTATCTGTCACATCGAGTACTGACAATCTGGTTAACACGTAGGTTCGAGGTGGCCATAAAAATTGCAGAGATGGACATTCGAACCTCTGACTATTCTGCAAGGGTTTTTTTTTATCTTTATTAAGCCATTCACCACTAAGGTTATGTTGGCTGAAATACAAACACTGATGCCAAGGCGTTTGAACTTCTTGTTATTCCATCGCCATGGTTACACAAACGCCACCATCCGCTACAACCGAAGAAAACAAAATCGAAGCTTCAATTCTTCTCTTCCTTGTTCTTCGTTTCGTTCCAGTTGATGATCCAAATCTTATCCCAAAGCGAACATATTTAGCCAGTTTGGCATCACAATTGACTAAATATTCAGCCGAAAATAATTATTTGTATTTTCAACTTTCACTGAGCTGCTGACTTTGTTGACGCACCATAGACGACTGAACTGGCTCTTTAAATGAGGTTTAATTAATTTATCTATTTTCCAGACAAAAGGCGAGGCAGTCTACAAGATATTTGCCACTTTAGCCGCCATAGAGAATACCTACGACATTTTTGAACAGTTTAAAGTGGACGAGTATTTGTCAAACAACGTTTTGGCAGTCTCTAGTACTGAACGCGGCATGGGGTTAGGTGTGGAAATGTTTAAAGCTTCGTAAGTATCATACACATGTCCATACATACATGAATACAGGCCTATACAATCGCTAGTCTTTGCATATCCCGTTGGGGACGTGAATGTATGAATATATATGTATGTTAAATAATAATAAGACATATAACAGTCAGATAGACACTATATTGAAAAAAGGTGACGTTAGGTGTACCTATAACCGCCGAGAGTGTATGAAAAGATGTATGAATGTCAATGAATCGAAAGTGGTCTGTCTGGATCGGGACAAATGGGGATCCGTGATCTCTGCCTACCCCTTTACGGGAAATCAGGCGTGATATGTATGTATGTTAAATGTAAAAGTCATAATACAACTATTGTATTATATTGCATACCTTTGTCATATTGCAATTAAAATATTAGTTTACAAATATACTACATACATACACATCACGTCTGATTCCCTGTATAGGGGTAGGCAGAGATCGCGGATCCCCATTTGTCCCACTGACAGACCACTTTCACTTCATTGACACTCATACATTTTCTTTACACACTCGGCGGTTATACGTACTCCTAACGTCACCCTTTTTCAATATGGCGTCTATCAAACAGTCATTGGGCTAGCTTCTACGTAACCGCCCTTCCACTTCACTCATGTATATTCCTTTGATTAATCTACTATTATTCGCATAACATGTCCAAACATTCATAGCATAGGTAAATGAATTTTATAGAATGAAAAATAAAAAACAACTTAACACCTGTCTCATTGAGTACTGACTATCTGGTCAACACGTGGGTTCAAGGTGTCCATAGAATAACTACCTTCGCAATTGCGGAGATGGAAACCAGAACCTCTCACTACCCCGCAAGGGTTTATGGTCGTTAACGCGTTTGTCTTTTTTTTGTTATCTTAAAATGCTAACTAGCTGCCGTTCTTCCCGGCGTGTCATAGGAGGCGACTAAAGGACTAGGGTTAAATTGAATGTATTGGTCGATGAGCTAGCAACTAGACAGCAATATTGGATGTAAATGCCATCACAACCCTGTAAATTGGCAACCCGTCACCAATGTTCCATATAATATTCATGCTGATAAGTGACCTAGGATATATTATATCTCCGAGGTTCTGTCCACTCCGAAAGGGATTAAAGGACGTGAATACATATATATGAATTTGTTTTTCTTTTCCAGTGAATCACTAGCAAAGCAGTTCAACATCAAAGTAATAGCAACAATTCTAACATCAACCCATTCGCAACGAATAGCGAAAAAGTGCGGCCATTTTGTGGCTTACGAAATGCCTTTTTCAGCCATGCTAACAGAGGGAATAGATTTGTCTCGGAGTTTCACTAAAACGGGACAATTAGCGATTAAGGAAATAAAGTAGTTTGGTAGATAGTTGGTAGTTTTATTTACGTACATACACATCACGCCTGATTCCCTGTAGAGGAGTAGGCAGAACACGGATCCCCATCTGTCCTACTGACAGACCACTTTCGCTTCATTGACACTCATACATCTTCTCATACACACTCGGCGGTTATAGGTATTAGGTTTATTTACGTATTAATATTTGGGATATTACACCTCGAATTGACATCTCAGTGTACAGTCGGCGCTAAACGTGCAGTCCCAGTAACTTTTATAAGGTTTAAGTTTTTAAGAACAAAAGACAATATTTGTCATTTTAAAACTGGCGTCACTATGCATTGTCTTGGCCACTATAAGTTCGCGTGCTTCGAAATGAAAAATATTGTCTTTTGATTAATAGCAAACGGGACTTACATCATTACTTATTAATCATGAGTATAAATCGCGAATCTCTTAAAACTATAATATTGTCTTTTGTTCTTTTAAACGTGAACCTTATAAAAAGTTACTGGGACTGCACTTTTAGCGTTGAATGTACATAGTGAAGAATAGAAGAGCATGTAAGAATTTGTCACCCGTTCCAGGTGGCCTAATAGTCTCTGCCTATCCGTTATGTGTAGACCCCTTTGTATAGAAACGGCCGTGATATGTATGTATATATGTAGGTTTTAATTTATATAGTAATATTTGGGACACTATTACACCAATTGAACTAGTCCCTTTGTAAGTTCATTTAAGACTTGTGTTAAGGGTACTAGTCAATGTATATTTAAGAAATATATGCTTACTTGTAATTAATTCATTTTAATCACATCACAATCAAGTTGAAGCCATTCTGTCCACCCCAAATGAGATAAAAATATGTGAGTTAGTATGTAAAAAAAGTTACAAATCAACTTTGTAAATAAAAAACACTTTTACATAAAAAAATCTTTAATATTACATAATTTTGTGACACATTTCAATTTACAATAATTATAAAAAAAGCTTACAGTATTTTTGTACCTAATTCTATGGCCAATATTATATATTCGAGATGGCAATCAATCTTTGCATATCCCCTATGACATGTAGTCTTGAATACATACTTAAAGAATCTCTACATACCCCTCTAAGACAATGAGTCGTGACTTTGTCCCTATGTCCCTTTGTATGCTTAAATCTTTGAAACTACGCAACGGATTTTGATGCGGATTTTTTAATAGATAGAGTGATTCAAGAGGAAGGTTTATACGTTTAATAACATCCATTAAATAGTGGAGTAGGCTATATATTTTATACCCGTGCGAAGCCGAAGCGGGTCACTAGTATGTTATATATAGATGGATATGTATTCACTTTTATAACTTAACATAGGTACTAAATATTAAAAAGCTTAAAAGTATTGATTCGAACTTAAGACCTATTACACATCTTAAAACCTAAATCTAAATAAACGTCATATATAAAATTACTATGATTTAGAAATTGCCATTCATTTTTCATTTAAAAATCACACAAAAATATCTTAATTCTTACCATTATTTCTCATAAAATTATGATATTATAGATCGATAGTCTCTGGCTATCCCGTTGGGGATGTAGAGGCGGGAATATATGTATGTCTTTCGAATGTATATATTTGAATGAACAATATTTATAATAGCATATCATGAATACTACAATATGAATGTACAGCGAGCGAAAAACATCGTGAGGAAACCTACCTGTTCCCCGAACAGGTAATAGTCAGTGCTTGTAAATGGCGACATGGCTTACCACCTGTCACATTGGGTACTGATTGGTCAACACGTGCCTTCGCGGTGGCCATCAAATTACTACCATATTATATAAATGAATGGAATATGACTCTCGCGATTTCTGTTCAGTTAACCGTTAATCGATTGTCTTATGCAATATAAAAAATTATATATTCATAAATTGCCTTTTAAACTAAGTATACAATTCGAATGAATATTAGTCATGTAATAATACAGGACCCTAAGTCTACTAATGCCTTTTAAAAAATATCAGTTCAATATCACTTCAGTAACAGTGTAAATTTGTTTGTAAAGTAGCAAAATTGACAAACTTTACTATTTTAAAAGTGAATTTTGACACATTTGCTGTCATGAATAGTGAAATTTGACACTTACTAATCCACTAGCAACTTCACACTATTACAGAACTGATATTGAACTGCGCTTGTGCTTAAACGCATTAGTATACTAGGGACTAGTTATTTCATAAATTACATTTTAAAGTATGAATACAATTCTTGATTATTACTCATGTCATGATCACGAACCAAATATAAAGAGGACCCGGCGTAAGGAGCGGTCCCCGTTACGCGGTGCGGAGTCCAAATGGCGTGTTTTAATTGGTGCGGAGTCTAAAAATGTGTAGTAGAAAGAAGATACCTAATTCGATTGGCCGATGCCGTGTTTTGATTGGTTGTAATATCCCCCCTCCATCCCGCATACCTCGTTTCACCCCGCGTAATGCCACGCTAGTTTCCATACAACAAAACAAACAAACAAACGCATTCACGACCATTAACCCTTGCGGGGTACTCAGAGGTTCAGGTTTCCATCTCCGCAATTGCGAAGGTAGTAATTCTATGGACACCTCGAACCCACGTGTTAACCAGTAGTAGCTCAATGTGACAGGTTTTTCCATACAAATATTGCGTAAGGCGATCCTCTTATTAATTACTCATGTCATGATACTGGTATTTACTCAACTATCAATGGCACTTGTTCCACTTCCTCACACATTGAATTGAAAGCCGCAGCCCACGCTTCTGCCTCCTCCACCTGGAAACAAAGTCAAAGTCAAATGTTTTTATTCAACATAAGTACAAGTACAATACATTCATTGAAAGTCAAAACATTTGCCTGACACTGGTTGTCTCTTAGCATTGAAATTCTACCGTTGGTTAACAAAGGTTTGAATATACGTAAATATGCAAGTCTAGTTCCGTGCTAGTCTGGGACGTGAAAAGAATGCTAACTAGCTGCCGTTCTTCCCGGTATGTCGTAGGAGGCGACTAACGGACTAGGGGTAAATAGAATATATTATATGATGTGCTGGAAACCGGCTATCACAACCTAAATCAAGGTAGAAAGTGACCTAGGAGATATTACCGGGTCTCTGATTAAAGAACATAAATATATATGTATGTAGTAATTCTCTTCAAGGCGGGTGTACGTAGTGAAGAACAGAAGAGCATGTTAAAAGATTAATGGGTGTGTGTGAAGCAAGAAATTTGTCACCCGTTCCAGGGCCCTTACTCCACTAATTAACTTTGACAGCCACTCAACTGCGTCGCAACTGCGTTACTTCTGCGTCTCGGCTGTAAAAGTGGCACTCTGCTAATATTTTGACAGCCACAGTTGTACCTCAATATCAAGTCAGTGGTGCTTCAGTGGCCACTCAAGTATAGAAATGTCAATAGTGGAGTACCAAATATAAGGGTATTGAACTGACATTGACTGACGTTTGGTTAGTGGATTAGCTTTTTTTGTACTTCAGACGCAGAAGTACTTCAGATGTAGTTCGATAGCGCCTTTTTTTTTTCCGGCCGTAATTTGACAATTTTGGCCACTGAAGTACCACAGTATCGATACTGAAGTAATATTGTGGCTAAAATGAATTAGTGGAGTAAGGGCCCTCGTCGATAGTCGCTACCTATCCTGTTGAGGACTTAGAGTTGTGAATATATGTATATACAAATTTCTCAATCTTTTTTGTGAGTCATGAATATATCTATATAAGTATGTATAAGCATATAATAAATTAATCTTACCTCTTTACATACAAACATACGCTTCACGACTTGTGTTATACACACTCCGTTTTTTATTATGGCAGGGTAGTCAGAGGCTTGAGTGCCCATCTCCAAAATATCGAAGGCATGTTAGGTATGGGTCACTCGAAGCCCGCGTTTCACTACATAGACTGCACCCAACGTGATAGGTAGTGAACCGTATCGCCGTATATAGGCACTGGCTATTACCTAGTTTCCTCACGATGTTTTCCCATACCGTTAGCTGGTGTAAATTGAAAACATCAATAACCAGACTGCGAAGCCGAAAAGCGTAGTTCTTAACTCTGCCTCCACCGGGAATCGGGACCTCACGATTAGCGTTCAGGTGCTTAACCGATCGCGCCACAGAGGTAGTCAAATATAATAATAATATAACTTATAATGTGTATATATTATTATAATTCGACGTAGCTCAGTTGTTTGGGCTCTGTATCAGTGGGTACAAGGTTCAAATCCTGCTTAAGCATGAACCAATGGAAATGAAATTTAATGAATTTCAAGTACATTTTCGTAATAAAAAAACATTTACGAAATACATCGAATTATACGGTGAGGGAAAACATCGTGAGGAAACCTACCTGTTCGTCGAACAGATAATAGTGCTTGTAAATGGCGGAATGACTGACCACCTGTCACATTGAGTACTACAAAGTGTCCATAGAATTACTACCTTCGCAATTGCGGAGATGGACACGTGAACCTCTGACTATCCCGCAAGGGTTAATGGTCGTGAATGCGTTTGTTTTGTGTAAATATATGTTATCGTACCTCTTTCTTAGTCATTTTATCCTTTTTCTTCGTGGCTTTTCTTTTCTTCTCCTTAATGACGTCAATTTGGAAGCTCAAGTCTTCTTCGCTCTCGGAATAGTCTGATAAAGTGTCTTGTTCGCTTTCTTGGTTCAGAGTTGTCATGTTCTTGCGCTGGGGTCTTGTGTAACTGCGTCTTGCTGGCTGTAATTAACATAAAGTAAATGTTATTTTTTTATGTTATAAATTATGTTAGTCAACGTCTATTCAAATGGAGAGGGTCTATTAAGGTCAATTATCAATTATATGCCAATCGGTTATATTTATATCATATCAAATACATTTGTACAATCATCTCACCATTTATGCAATAAAATAATTCAACACATATAAACATAACATACACTTCACTCAAGTATACACACTTCCTATTTTATTGCGGTGTGGCAGTCAGAGGCTTGAGTGTCCATCTCCGAAATTTGGAAGGCATGTTAGGTATAGGTCACTCAAAGCCCACGTTTCACTAGTTAGACAGGTTTCCATAGTGATGGGTATTGAACCGTATCGCCGTATATAGGCACTGACTATTACCTATCCTGAGGGATAGGCTGGTTTCCTCACAATGTTTTCCCTCACCGTTAGCGACTGTATCTTATGTATGTACTCAATTCTTACCTTAGAATGATGAATAACTTCAATATCTTCGAACAGGTGTACCGAATTAGAATCCTCGTCACTGACATTCAGTTCAACATCCGTTACAACCGGTTCTATTGGCTTGACAACGTCAACTTTTTCTGTCAAATTCTCCGGTATATTAGCTCTTGTGGGTCCCGAATTAACATTCGTTGCTTTTAAACCTCGTCTTGTCTTTCGCTTTGTTTTAGTCGGAGAAACGTTTTCCTGGTCCGTACTAACGTCGAAACCGAAGTAAACTGACTTTTTCTGCTTCGACGGAGTCTTGTTTGTGATTGGAGTACTATTGAGTAGGTTGCCCGATATATTTTGCAATTCTTTCAACGGAGAAGCGAAATTTAATTCTCTTACAGATTTATTTGGTGTTTTTTCTGACACCGTCTCCAAAGTAGCAATTTTAGACGGTGTGACACTTTGTAAAGACGTTTTCTTCTTCGGGGTCAACTTTTTTAGTGATTTCTCCGCTGCCTCTTTGAAGAATGATACTATACTTGATTGCACAAGTTTGGGATCGGATTTCTGATTCGTTACACTATTTTCTTCGCTATCATCAAGTAGGTTAGTGTACACATGTTTCTTATTTGTCTCCAATGCAACGAACGACCGTTCTAAAGACGGTGTCATGTTTGGCTTGACATAGGCGTTGACCTGCCATTTTATAGGTAAATCGTTGAATTCGGCACGCCATGGTGAAGCTATAGGGTCTCGGGTGACGCTACTATGAGCTATGGGCGCTTCGTCAAAGTCTAACTCGGAAATTAGGTTCAAAGGATCTTTAGATGTGGATTTTGAGTTGTTTTGGATTGTTACGTCAGTTTTACGTTGTATCGGTGTGTCTGGGTGTATGATTGGATCTTCGTAAACGGGTGAATAGCATGGGTTAGGGATAGTTTCTGCAGGTTTTGGTGTAGATGGCGTCGTTTGCGGGACCTGTAATAAAAAGTGTAATTTAAAATAAATGTAGTGGGCATAGATATCACAATGTAATGGCATAGATTTCTAAAAATCTCTCTTTGGGATAAAGACTAAAGAGTAACTGAGATTTTTTTTCAAGATTCATTTCAATTTTATATTATGAAAAACAGAGAAGAAAAACAGTTAAGTAATTATCTTTATGGTTGAGGTTACACCACAAGATAACCTTTATATCAATATATCACAACACTATGTAGCTTATATATCAAAGCTTATATTCTCAATATGAAGCAAATATTCGTTTTGAAACAAAATGCTATCCATTAAACCATTATTTAGGATTTCATTAGCTCCAGAGCAATACTTATACATTTTTTTATAAACTAATATTGGCTTGTTAGCTGACTAAATAAGCTAGTACATAACAAAAAATAATTGTTAGTGCATAATCGAAATAATAACATACTGTAACATGAATGAGAATGGCATAAAAATTTTACGCCAAAAAAAATGTGATTCCACATTGAAAAGAAAATTTTACTACTTCATATAAGTTTACTTACCTTTTGTACACTAGGCACAGTATTTTTAACTGTTGGTTGAGTAGCTTTCACTGGTTTATTGTTATTAAATTCCACATTATCATCCTTCTTTGAGGTTGGTTTAACGACACGCTTTTTTAGGTTTTCCAACGTTTTGGCCAGGTTCTTTTCGTAATTATTAGTGACGATAACAGCCTTCGGCTTCGCTGGAGCCTTCTTAACTGTCCTTTTGCGCTTTTTCTTAACTGGTGGCGGCTCTTCTTTAGGATCGTAAGTAAATTCGTAAACAGACATCTTTTCAGCGAGTTTTCTCGGTGATTCTCGACGTTTCTCCAGCAGTTTGAAGGAATAATCTGGATGCACGATCTTTTTAGAACGTGTCTTCATGATTTTTTGATTCTTTTATATTGATTTTGTTGGTATATATTCACTTTTAAACTAAGTTTCACAAACAAACACACTACAGCTTGCTTTGAGCTTTCTGTTTTCGCTCGTTTTTTTGATTTGACAATGACAGGTCGAGAATGACGTTTTGAATAGACGCCATCTTGGATGGGTTGCCAGGAATGAAATTGGGTACATAAATTGATGTAAATTATGGAAAAGCATGGTATTAAATATTATTTCTTTTGTTTACATATAAGGAAATAAATTAAATAATACATTGAATCTGACAACCAAAACAAGTTGCCAAATAGTAATCAATAAAAAAGGATCGGATAAAATATATGTTTGTGAAAGACTTAAGTGTTAGGTGTAGATATATAAATATGTAGTTATAAAGTCCTATTACTTTTCTAGGGATAACGGATTATTTTGAATCTTTGTTCCTTAAATAAATTTAAACAACATTGATTCTTCACATCCAATGTTGTTTTGTTTTGTTGTTTTATTTACTTGCCCGTACACTTACAAGTACAATTTTCCATTATGTGTAACTCAGACGTTAAAAGCTTCCCTCCGTATCAGTAGTTACAGGATTGAGGCCCCGCATTATTTAGTCAACATGTATTTTCTTTTATTATTTCCGCTTCACTAACATGGGGAAGCATGAGATATGGCATAAGAAGCAGTTACAATATGCAAGTTACTGGCATGCATAGTGCTAGTCATATGTAAACGAATATTACAAACACAGACTCATGCCTCTACGACCACAACGGGATAGGCAGAGACTATCGATCGCCACCTGGAATGAACCTGACAAATCTCTTGCTTCACTCACATACATTAGCATTCTCATACATGCTCTTCTGTCATTCATGCTGCGTACACCCGCTTTGAGATTATTTCCAATTTGATCTGTTAAAGTTCTAAACGGCCTACACCGTCAAACTCTACCTTCCACTTTGGCTTTATAGATTCCTTTTGAAACCTTTCTTTCATACATCCGTTCCATGTGTCCAAACCACTTCAAAATGCTTTTTTTCTATTTGCGTCACTACATATTGTTTCATACTACAACGTTCAAGAATCACACTATTCCGTACCCTATCACACAATCTTACATTGCACATTATCCAGATATGAAATTAACGGAATTAACGACTAGCGGTGTTGGTGCAACCATGGCGACGGAATAACAAGTGCAATCACCATGGCATCAGTGTTTGTACTTGAGCCGATATAACCTAAATGGTAAATGTCTTATTAAAAAATAAAAAAAAATGAACGGAATAATAGAAACAACAAATTGTATACATACATACATAACTGAAATCACGATTGTCACAATTTAAATAAATAAATAATATTTGGACATTATTACACCAATTGAACTAGCCCCTTGGTAAGTACATTTAAGACTTGTGGTAAGTGTACTAGTCAACGTATATTTAAGAAAGTATACATAATATACATAGATAAATTCATATATAATCAACGACCAGACTAAAAAGCAGTAGAAAAGCGTTGTTCTTAGCTCTGCCTCCACCGGGAATCGAACCCGGGACCTCACGATTATCATTCAGGTGTCTTACCGATTGCGCCACGGAGGTCGTCAAAACAATATGTAAATTAAATGCAGTTCGCTAATGGAAGCAATAAGATGATTGCTTTGTCAATGGTACCGCGCCTTTAGTCTTCTATTACAATATGACAAGAAAATCGATGCTTAAATTCTATTCAGTTCCCAGTCAGTACAGAAATTTCGGTAGGAAATAAATAAAACCACATAATCTCTAGTAAAAGCCTTATATATTATCTTTTCTAATATATTATATACAAAATGTCTTTTTCGTAAATGCATCCAAACTTATATTAATACATTACATTGCTTAAAGATAAAAAACGTAGAAATTTCTATAAATTGGTTCAATAAAATGCTTTTGCTTCAAAAATGTATAGTAAATAATGATACTTTAGTAAAAAATATTTTTCACAATATTTGGGTAATAATTGTATCTGGCAATATTATAATATACTGAAAGATGGAGTATCCAAAACGATAATATATTTTATTAAACCATCAAATAATTTTACTTTAGTACAGTTTTACACAAAAACTTTAATAAAAGTTCACCTGGACCATGTTTTACCTTATTTTCACATTACATTCTATCAAAAACAAGATTAATCACATAAATTATTGATTATTTCAATCGAGACATACAATAAGTATAGTTCGTAATTATCTAAATATAATATAACCTAAAAACATAGGAAACTTATATTTTACATCACTTTTGTTATACCAGTATTATGAATAGCGTGAATGTAATATTAAATGAGTATCAAAAATTCTACAGAAAAGATATTACTATCCATAGAATATTCGCGTTACGAAAATAGCGACGTCAAATTGTCACTACGTTTTGACCAATGAAATGTGACAACGGTTGTCTGCAATTGGTCAATGTGACTTGTTTTCTCATTTACTCACGTCTCATTGGCCACTTTAAAAGTAGTAATAGACGTTCGAATTTGGTACGGCCGGACCGACGGACTGTACGGTGCGCTATACTCGCCACACGACCGTACCACATCAAAACGGTCCAGTGCTTCCCCTGCTATTACTAAGGGAACACGTTCGACATGCCTCCAATTCTATCCAAGCAAGCTAAAATGGCTTTAGTGGCGACAACCGTCGTCGCAGCTACTACTACACCAATTGAAAATAAAAAAAAAAAGAAAAGTATGGGCAAAATTTTATTTGAAAAACAGAGAGTCTTACAGTCACATGCGACTTATAAGAGACCTGGACGACGAAGATTTTCGTATTTATTTATTTCGTATTAATTTAGTGCGAACCGCACCGAATCCTGTCAAATTGTTCGGCTGACCTCGTACACACTAGCGAACTTGGTGTGGACCGCACATGGACCGCACCAAATCCTAAAGAAATTTCATCGAACCGAGCGGACCGTCAATAATAATAATAATGTACGGTGGACCGCTGAACACATCGTCGAATATGGTCCGGAGCATACCAAGTCCGCTGTGCGGACCGTACCATATTCGATCGTCTATTACTACTATAACCTCTGATGTCATGACATATAATTATTATATTGATTATTGGATAGAAACATATTATTTATATTAAAATACTACAAATTCTATTTGAATCTAAATTACATACAATGCCATCTTTTGATGATTTAATCTAATATGTTTTCATACTGATACTACAAATAATAAATCTAATACACTTTATCTTAATTTACATCTTTCAATATAAATTACAAAAAACACTACACTTATGTATATCATATATCTTACGTTCGAGTATAGAAAATTGTATTTTTAGCATCATATTTATTATTTTTTATTATAATCACTGACAGCTGATATTTAGTGATTGTCAATCAATTTAAGCATGTCGTAGGAGGCGACTAAGGAACTAAGGTTAATGGAATCTATTAGATGATTGCATAGCAACCTGTCACCAATATTCCAATAACATCATAAACAAGAACCAAATATAAAGAGGACCCGGCGAAAGGAGCGGTCCCCGTTACGCGGTGCGGAGTCCAAATGGCGTGTTTTAATTGGTGCGAAGCCTAAAAATGTGTAGTAGAAATAAGATACCTAATTTGATTGGCCGATGCCGTGTTTTGATTGGTTGTAATTTCCCCCCTCCATCCCGCGTACCTCGTTTCACCCCGTGTAATGCCACGCTAGTTTCCATACAAATATTGCGTAAGGCCCACTCCTCTTATTAATTATTCCATGATCATTACCATAGTATTAATAATAGTGACTTAATATGTGTTGAATTTGTTTACCCTGAAAGGGATTGAAAGTTTTTGAGTATATGTATGAGAATGATAAAATAATAAATCTCTTAATTCGACGTAGCTCAGTTGTTTGGGGCTTGACTCTGTATCAGTGGGTACAGGGTTCAAATCCCGCAGTCCCAATGGAAATGTTGTATATGTTACCGGCCAAACCCGATTTCGAAACCCGAGTATATAATATATTCTTAACTACTCCACTCCGATGACCTAGGTAGCCTACCCTACAAGTCTAGCGGCTAAGTTTCTCCTCCAACCATTCATTGGTTAGCTCGTCCAGTTCCCGAACTTCTAACAGCCTTGGAGCTCCAACAGCGTTGGCTAAAGCACGCTGAGTGCCTGCGTACATCACCTGTTGAAGGAATACAGTGTATAGTACAAAATAGAATTCCATCTCGCTGATTTTCATTCTCATACAACATAGTATATGGTTATAGTTTATAGACTAGCAACCTATAAAATACAAACAACAAAGACAAACGATGCAAGGTAGTCAAAGGTTAAGGTATTTTATTTACTATGAGAGACCGGGTCATATCACGATAAATTAATAAAGATATCTGATTACCTTTATTTTGCCAGACAAACGTCTGTGCCTTGGTTGCATAGGCCGTGGTCGCGGGAAGACTCAATGTGATATGATCCGATCTCTCATCGTAAATAAAATGAGTATAAATCGCGAAGGTTAAGGTATCTTAAAAAAAAATTAATATATCAAATTAAATTATTGGCATTGGTGAAACTTGTCAGATGGACTGATGAGAACTAATTTGAGTGTGGTAAATAATATAAATTGATTGATTGATTGATTGATTGTATAAAACAAATTCGCTTTCTCTGTCCCTATGTCCCTTTGTATGCTTAAATCTTTGAAACTACACAACGGATTTTTATGCAGTTTTTTTAATAGAAAGAGTGATTCAAGAGGAAGTTTTATATGTATAATGGAGTAGGCTATATATTTTATACCCGTGCGAAGCCGGAGCGGGTCACTAGTAATATAATATATATGTGTTATAATACCTGTAGTTCCATATGCGCGTCTCTCGGAGTGTAGAATATGAAACACATAGGAAAGGATATCCTTCCGTCGCTATGTTCCATTTTGTAGCTGGAAAACAATAGAAATAGAACTTAAGGGTATTGTTCGCGGAAATGAGCGAAACGAGTGTTTTTATTTTTCAGTTTAAACCTATTTAGAACTTACTGACACCTATCATACTTTCAAGGTAGCATAATGAAAGACTGAAATTGATGACTGAAGTAGTTTCAAGAGTTAAATATCAATAATTACGTAAATATAAACGCATAAAGTTGATAAAAAATCAGAAAAATGGCGCAAACAGGGTTTTGTATTTTTTCGTTTATTTCGTCACGGAGTAAGATCTGAAATCAAAATATACAATAATGGGTTCTCTAAATACTAAATAATTTGACTAAAAACATATTAGGTCCTGTTTTATTCATAATACTGCAGTTTTCGTAAGTATAAAACGCCCAATTTTGGGCCGCCATCTGTTTCATACATTTTTATATGGACAGCTTACGCGTCCGCCGCGAGTCGCTAGTTTCAATAGATCGCGTTCAGAATTTGGCGAATGCCAGCGTGGGGAGCACGTCCATTTTGTTGGCGATCACAGCTGAACCGCTAGATAATCACGCGAGATCAGTTATTTCTTAGTTCAATAAGTGAAATTTGGAAAACAAAGTGTAATCACTTTGGTGTTTGAGGTTATTGCTTATTATATTACAAGCAATTTTTTTCTTTCGAAGTGAACTGCTAAAGTTGATTTATTCTACATGTATATTTTAAGAAGTATTTTACTTGATGCGACGCCATATTTGATATAAATTTATTCTTGCGTCATTTATGCCTATAACAGGTACATATCAGACATGATATGAAAAAATCATGATAATGAATGTAAATAATTTTGATTTACCGCTTGATGTTTCGGATATTATGACAAGAAGTTGAGAATACATACATGATACATTCTGACATCACTTCAGCTTTCTTCACAGTAGGTAGGCAGCAATTAGTGAACCCCAAGATAGGTTATTTATGCTATAATATATAAACACACACATATACATAATTATTAATAACTATATATTATGCATTACGACCGTGATCGAATTCCGGGTAGTCAGAGAACTTAACGTATGCATTTGTGATGGTCGAAATCATAAATATGTATATATTTGGGATGCTCTTTGGCAACTTGAATTTGAGTTATTGGCGAACTGCAGAATAGGTTATACCGGTACCGGACAGATATACGGAAAGAACGACAGTTGGTTAGATTTTGATTTTTTTACGACTCAGACTCTCTCAAAAAGTGTAGACCGCGGAGCAATTTTTTAGAGACAATTTGCTATCGAAATCCGAATTCGGTCACTAGGCTCTCATAACGGAGTTGGAGGTCGCACCAAAAAAAACATATTTATTATACATATCCTGCTGCCCAAAATTTTGCTCAGTAGTCTGTAGGTATTTGTTTGCCTCGTCAAACTTTACGCATAAATCGAAGAAATTATATTTTTCGAAGTTCTTTTCCAGCTCAAAACCATACTAAAATACAAGCGCAGTACTAGGCTCACAGACTCCTAAAGGAGGTCGGGTTAGAGTACTCACTCAAGTACGTTCCAATACACTATTTCTTATTGTTACTATAAAATTACAATTATTTACCACAAGTGATTAATTATTTAAATATTGATTACTTTTATATATTTATGACTACAATGTTTTTAATATATATTAATAAATAATAAGTTGTTGAATAATCTGATTATAATTTATTAGTGTTTGTTTCGTTTACAACTCAATTGATACACGGAACGTGCATCCGCCATGACAATAAAGTTTGTTATGATTTTGTTATATCAAGTTTGATGTGATTTATTTCAGTGTTTTTGAAACTATCGTAGTGTGGAACCTGTTTATATCGCAAACATAAATAACATTACATAAAATATCCCCTATTATCCCGCCGCATTGCTTTGTGAATCGATATTTATAGAGAAATGCTTCATGCATAAGAATTTACAAATGAAATAATAACAATTTATCTGCAAGAAATCTTATTCATCATACTGATTTAATATTGACTTATATTAACTTTGATTTTAACTTATTTTAGATATAAAAACATACTTGGCCACTACTAAAACAGAAAGGTAACCTCAAAAGTATTTATCCCAGAGATAAACAAGGGGCTGCAATTGTTTTACACGGACTTTGTTTTAGAATAAGGTGGAAGGTATCTGTGAGAACATAGTAAACTAACTTGACGCATACTGTTTAGAAATGATATCAAATGTATTCATAGTATTTAAAACAAACCGCTATAAAGAATGATTTGATATGTTATAATATCAAGTACTAAATGTTATGTAAATCCACTAAGTTCGAATAAGGTAATTCAAGTAAGAATAAGGTGGTAGGTATCTGTAAGAACATACACACATCAACATGGTCTAGGGATATTTAACTCAAACCTAAATAACTAAAATTATACTACCTTTTAGTTAAGACACCTGTATCTGTAGTATTATATTATCTGTGCCTGTATATTAAAATAAACCTTGATTATTAGCCTATCTGATTAAATGAAAATATTTTAGTGAAAGTTGTAATTTAAAAAAATCTAGAACAAGAGAAAAAACTCTGATAAAACTTCAAACTAAACTTTATTTTTAAAACATTAAAACTTCAACATAACATTTACTTTTTTTACTAAAATCGTGTTCCACTGAAAATCAATAATGTGTAGATCTTCCTAAGACATTCCTGACACATCTGCAGGGGTTCGGCATGCTTAAAACAAGGGTGTCAATATCCCGTTGTGGAATATTGTCCCAAGTCCTGCTAAGATGCAAGAAAAGATGGTTTTCACTGACAATATCTTCTGGGAAATTTCTTAGAGCTCTTCTCTGAAGCATATCCCAGGCATGCTCAATAGGATTTAAGTCTGGAGATTGCACAGGCCAGTCTAAAGCCTGGACATTGTGCTGTTGTAACCAAGTTGTAACGATATGCGCAGATAATTTGTCATCTTATTTTCTTATATAAGGCCAGTATTAAATGTAAATTATTATTAATTAAATCTAATTCATCATACTGATTTGATATTGACTTATATTAGCGTTGATTTTAACTTATTTTAGATGAGTGAGGGGGCAGTGACGGAACGCTGGATGAGGTTACTCGCTAAAAATAGAACTCATTTCCATACACAGGATATAATTTGCACTAATCAGTAGATGTCCATACCTAGTCACTAATCAAAGTGTAATGTAACCTTAATACGAGCATTTATAAAATTAAATAATAGGTACCTATTATTACAAACAATATTTTAGTGCAGTAACCATTACTTACATACATTACAGACTATAACTAAATTTATAGTATACTTATTTCAGGAGCTTATGTAAGTAGTAAATTGTATATCAATACACGATGTGTGTTTGCAAATTTTAACACCTACAGAGAAAAAAAGAAAGAAACTTTATTCACTACATTAACAAAACACAAACATGGAAAAAATATAGGTATGTAAAAAACCATTGATGCAGTGAAAAGGTGCTGCCTCAGTATACGATGCAGCTAGGCTGCAATCACTGGTCCTCCGGCAGCACCCAATTCGGAAATCGTCACAAGCTGCATAATATAATAAATAACAAACATACACAAAATAACTAATTTATAATATACAAATACAGATATAATACGAGTTCGGCTGTAGCCCAGTGGCTAAGAACTCGGACTTCGTATGAGAAAGGTCCTAGGTTCGAATCCCGACTGTAGCATGTACCAATGAATGAAATTTAAATATTTGGAAAAATATCGTGAGGAAACCTGCCTATCCCTCAGGATAGGTAATAGTCAATGCCTATATACGGCGATACGGTTCACTACCTATCACGTTGGGTGTTGTCTATCTAGTGAGACGCGTGCTTCGAATGACCCATACCTAACATGCCTTCAAAATTTCGGAGATGTGCATTCAAGCCTCAGACTACCCCGCCATAATAAAAAAAGGAGTGTGTATACACAAATCGTGAAGCGTATGTATGTATATAATACGCATACATAAAATTAATACACTATAATTCATAATCATACTTCGGGCAACATAAACAAGAACATATATATATATATATTATAGATATGTAGATAGATATAGGCACACACATACACAGTCATACATATTATATATACATTATAAACAGTAGTAACATCGTATAAACATACATTAATATATTTTATACACATGCACATTTATTCAAACTCATATATAGAAAGAAAAATATATAACTATGGTATTTGCACTGACAAGGTGAGACATTGATAGGAGTTAGGGTAAGGATTTTTGTTGTTCGAGAAGACAAGCCTTATACCTAAGGTAGAAAGCTCCCCTAGAAGCAACGTCGCGAATAGGTGGAGGTATTTCATTCCAGCATTTGGACGCAGAGGTACTTACATCTGGTGCTAGTTTCTATACCAAAGAGCAATTACAAAGGTTCGTGGTCTAAACCATATTTAAAACGTAATATATATATTATATATAAATTAAATATTATAATATATAAATTTACGTAAAAGAATAGCTGACAGTTACAGATTCCGAGAGCTAATAATCATCTTACTACTTTCATTTAAAATACGCCAGACTGTTACTATATCAAATTAACAAATAATAAAATAGGTAGGTACGCTTTGTGAGGTCAGGTGTATGTGTTTTGAGTATGCCGAGAAGACACATCATCGTGACAAAACAACAAGCAACAAGACAATTTCAATGCATATAATTAAATTGTAGTTACTAAAGTATCTGAAAACTATCTACGAGTGCGCAGTGTTTATAGTTTTATAATCCTGAATAGGTACAAAATACTGTGCTCACATTACGTCGCTGCCGCCGACCCCGATTGATATGGCTACGTCACATCCCACATCCCATTCGGGGTAGTCAGATGTTGAGTGGCAACTAAGTTTTTTTGCATTTTTTTGTCAATCGAAACCCAATCGTTACCTGATTATCAATAGCCAATGTAATAGGTGATTAACTAAGTCCTTACATAACCAAACCAGGTTCCCTCACTAAAACAACAGCACGTGAACAATTTAAATGGTCACCCATCCAATTACTTTCCACGCCTGCGTTGCTTAACTTCGGTGATAGAACGAGAACCGGTGTATAAATCACAACCGTAAAATCCTATTTTACGATCACAACTAAGCGATAGCGCGATTCAAATACCTGCCCAATATTTCAGCAAAAACATTATTGACATTACATAACACATAAACAAATAATTGACAGTATAATAGTAGTTTATCAGGATCAAAAGATATCTGTATGAAAATCGAGACATTTACATTTTTCGTACGACTGGCCGCCTATAAAAGTCTGTGACCCTAGTACATATTCCGTTTGTAAATTTAGTCGCAAAATCAAGCAGTATTAGGACAAAATAAAATTAGGTTTTATGCATTGTAACGAGTTTACACTTAAATTCACGAGCTCAATTTTATTTCAATATGTGTAGTGTTGGTAAATGTAACTAATAAATTGTATGACTACTATATCTACAATATGGTAAAAAGTATTGTAGAATAGGTACTTATATAATTTTACCGTGAATGAACTGAATTAACCTAGGTAATCATAATACTTACGCATATGAAAAATGACTACAGCCGATCTTTCGTTGAAGAACATATTTTATTTCAAAAGCATTATAATCTAAAAACATAGTTTTACAAATTCGTTAACCTTTCGGAGTCAGTAAATGAGTGGTTAGGTAGTTGCATACCTACATACATACATAATGTAATCTGTACTAGCATCATTACAAACACTGGAAAACTTGAATTTATTTCGTGTTGGATTGATTACCATCTGGATTTGGGTGTGAATATCAGTTTATACGTTGCATCATATGGAAACGATACGTATTTATTGATATAACTATCTGCAATTTACACGCCGCGGCGGCGCGTCGTCATGATCAAAACTATCTGTCACGTTCGACAGAGAATATCTGCTAAGAAGTCGGTCTGGATTGTCGAAAAATCATCACAATGTTTATTTTATGTTAGATAGATAGATAATGTACGTTTTATTTAGCAATTAAAAAATTGTCTTGCAATCGGCACACTATTGAGTTTAAAAATCAATTGTATTATTAATATAAAAACTCCCATAAACGTTTCGCGATGTTTTGAAATTCGCGCCTTTTTATATTTTATATTCTGTCCAACCGCTAAAAACAGCACTAACGCGCAATGTACTCAGCGCTGCTGCGCTAGAAATGTCGGATTTTTGACAGTTCGTGAATTTATTTTTGGAATACAATACCCTTAAAAAGACATTATATGTAAGCTAAGGAGATTAGAAGATTAAATTATTTTATTATTAGATCAACTACTTATTATAATCGTTAATTTATGGCAATAAATCATATGTTTATATAAACTTTATTGTGGTGTTTCATTTATTTTTAAAGGCTTGTAATGTTTAAGGAATTCTTACATACTAACATATCACGCCCGATTCCCTTTAGAGGGGTAGAGATAGATCACAGACGCGGATGCACGTATTTAAGGTATATAATCATGTACCTATAATGACTTACTTGACTTATTGTCCTATGTCCCCTGGGTGGGGCAGAGGGCGTCCACAACAGTCTTCCATCCCGATCGGTCTTGAGCTTCGCGTTTAATCTCGCTCCAGGTCTTCCCTATTCTTTTCGCTTCATCTGTAACGGTGCGCCGCCAGGACTGCCTGGGGCGACCACGCTTGCGCTTTCCCTGGGGATTCCAGTCCATCGCTTGCTTTGGGATGTGACTTGGGTCTCTGCGCAGCGTGTGGCCAATCCAGTTCCATTTGCGGCGCTTGATCTGATGGTCGATCGGGGTTTCGTGGCAGCGTTCCAATAGTTGTTCGTTGGATATTTTCTCGGGCCAGAATATACCGAGAATTCGGCGAAGGGAACGATTCACAAAGACCTGGAGACGGTGCGAGATGGCTTTTGTAACCTTCCACGTTTCGCACCCGTATAGCAGTACGGACTTAACGTTAGACGCGAATATTTTCAGCTTGACTCGCTGGGTCAATTTCCGTGACTGCCACACCGGCCGAAGTTGTGCGAAGGCTGCTCTGGCCTTGGCAATCCGCGAAGCGATGTCCTCTTCGGTACCCCCCGTTTCCGACACGACGCTACCGAGGTAAGTGAAGCTGTGGACGCGCTCCACATCCTCTGCACCAATCCGCAGTGGATTGTTGTTCCCGACACCAGCGCGCATCTCCTGGGTCTTCCGCGTGTTAATTTTCAGTCCCGCAGTAATTGCCTCCCTGTTCAGGTCGTCCAGCTTAGACTGCATATCGCGGTGCGTGTGGCTCAGCAGGCATAGGTCGTCTGCGTAATCCAGGTCCTCAAGAACATGGGTCACGCCCCACTCTATCCCACGTCGCCTGTCGAGGTACGCGCGATGCATAATCCCGTCGAGGACAACCAGAAAGAGAAGCGGCGAGAGTAAGCAGCCCTGTCGGACGCCGGCATGTACTGCGATGTCTTCGGAGATGAGGCCGTCATGTGTCACTCTGCAGGAATAATTTCTGTAGATGGCCTTTAAGAGGTTGAGTATCTTCTCCGGTACACCAATGTCAGCCAGTCGAGACCAAATGCTTTCCCACTTCAGCGTATCGAAGGCTTTTTCGAAATCAACAAAGGTAAGGTAAACCTCCCTTTGCCATTCTGATGCCTGCTCGAGGATGATGCGCAAAGTGTTGATCTGGTCGGTGCACGAGCGGTTGGGACGGAAGCCAGCCTGCTCCTTGCGGATCAGAGGTTCAATAGCTCCCGACAGCCTATCTAGGATGATCCTGCAGAACACCTTCGATGGTGTCGAGAGCAGAGTGATACCCCTCCAGTTGTTGCATTGGCTTAGGTCGCCCTTTTTTGGTACCGTTATTAAGAGCCCCTTGTTCCAGTCTTCAGGTAGCTCTTCATTCGACCATATGTTCTGGATCAGAGGTGTAAGGGCTTCTACGGCGAAGGGTATGTCAGCCCTCAACATTTCCGCGGTGATAAAATCCAGGCCTGGAGCTTTGCCGGTCTTCAGTGAAAGGATGGCTCTCGTCACTTCCTCGCGGGTTGGGGGGTCGACACTAATGTCCAGTTGCCCAGGAGGTGAGGGCGTGCACCACGGCACAGCCGGCGCAGTTGATGCTGTTGAGCGGAAGATGTCCTCGAAATGCTCGCGCCAGCGCTGCAGTTGCCCCTCAGATGTTGCGATGAGCTGCCCATCCCTCGACCTCAGCGGCCTCCTCTTCGGCTTACTGCTTCCAGCCAGGGTCTTGGTCGCTTTGTATAGCTCTCTCAGGTTGCCGGTGTTAGCAGCGTGTTGGGCTTTATCAGCAATGTCGTCTGCCCACATCCGCATATCCTTCCGCGTGCTGCGATAGATCCGCTTGCGGATCAGGCGGTATTGCTGTCTGAGATCAGCCATTTGCGTTGCGTTGCTGGTTTGCAGCAGTCTCAGGTGAAGGTCCCTACGGTCGCCGATGAGCTGCCAGGTGGTCTGAGACATCCAGTCCTCGCGGGAGCGCGCCGCGTGCCCCAAGACGGCCGAGCTGGTTTCTGTGTAGACCATTTTGATTCGATTCCACTCTCCGTCTATGGAACCCACATCTGCGTTGAGGCTGGAGAAACTGTTTCGCAGTTCGAGCTGGAACTTGGTGCGGGTGTCAGGCACTCTGAGCTTGGTGACGTCAAACCTCCTACCCACCTTGCCAGGTCCGCCGGCTGGTCGTGCTACCGCGACCTTGAGGCGCAGCTCGGCAACAACCAGGTGATGGTCGCTGTCGACATCTGCTCCTCTCCGGTTACGGACGTCGAGCAACGAGGAGCGCCATTTGGAGCTAATGGCGAGGTGGTCAATCTGGTTCTTGGTCCTGCCATCGGGTGAATTCCAAGTGTGTTTGTGGACATCCTTGTGAATAAACAGAGTGCCTCCGATGGTCAGATCGTGGTGTTGGCAGAACTCTACGAAACGATCTCCATTCTCATTGCGAACTCCAAGGCCCCTTGTTCCCATGTGCCGCTCACAGTTGGTGTTGTCACTCCCGACTTTAGCGTTCAGGTCTCCCATGACGATGACAATGTCTTGCTTTTTGATCCGCTTCAAGGTGGCGTTTAGCGCATTGTAGAAGTCGTCCTTGGTATCGTCTGTAGCAGTGTTGGTGGGAGCGTAGCACTGCACAATGGAGATCTTTCGGGCTCTTGAGTTAAAGCGGGCCCAGATGATTCGGTCTGAGATCGGTTTCCAGTCCAAGAGACTTTTCTTAGCGGCATCGGAAAGGAGCATACCGACACCGTATTCCAGAGTGTCTCCCTCACTTTCCTTACCAGAGTAAAGAAAAGTCAAGCCCTTGGACGTTCTCAGTTCCCCGAAGCCATTCCTGCGCACCTCGCTGAGGCCTAGAATCTGCAACTTGTAACTAAGCAATACTGCTTCCGCTTGGGCTAGTCTGCTGTCATCGCTAAGGGTCCGTATGTTCCAGAAAGCTATTCGTGTCCGTTTTTTCATGCCAAAGGTCGTCGTTGTAGAATCGGTCCGGTTTTCTGCTGTTTCTGTTTCTTTAATCATTTTATTTTAGGCAAGCGGGTGATTAACCCACTGTACCCTAGCCTGGTGGTGGGGGTGCCACCTTGGAACTCCCAGGCAAGTTCGGTTCCGTTTCGGGTATCCTCCCTAGTGAGATGGTTCTGTTTTAAGGCGCAGAATGCTCGCCTGTGCCCTGCATCCGTCGGCTCAGCTGCAAGCTCGAGATTCGAGGTAGTGGACACGCGTGGCGTGACTGCAGCAGGTCCCGGGGTGGACGAACTTGGACGTGGATGCGCGGACTGGCCGGGGCTCTGCGTATATCGGTGTCCCACTACTGGACACTGCAGATGGCTACTTGGCACTTTATAGGCAATGCCGACCTCACTACGTCAGCAATTACCACCAAGACCACATGTACCTATAATATGAGGTACGTAACACGTGTTGGGATCTTGGCGTACAATACCGTGGAGTCACCTAACAGAATAACTGATTATAACAGATATAACTGATTGTCAATATTAATACCAGTCCACAGCTTAAACCAATCAGTTAACCCTACCTTTGACAAACAAAAGACAAACGCGTTTACGACCATTAACCCTTGCGGGGTAGTCAGAGGTTTAGGTGTCAATCTCCGCAATTGCGAAGGTAGTAATTCTATGGCTACCTCGAACCTACGTGTTGACCACATAGTCAGTACTCAATGTGACAGGTGGTAAGCCATGTCTCCATTTACAAGTACTAAGTATAACCTGTTCGGGGAACAGGTAGGTTTCCTCACGATGTTTTCCCTCATCGTAGAATTCGACGCATTTCGTAAATGTATTTTCACTACGAAAATGTACCCCGAAATTCATCAAACTTCATTTCCATTGGTACATGATCAAGTGGGATTTGAACCCTGTACTCACTGATACAGAGTCAAGCCCCAAACAACTAAGCTACGTCGAATTTATTAAGCTCTAACTCTACTTTTGACTCTAGCACAATAATTAAGAAATTTGGCCAAATATACGATTTAATGAAATGTCGCCCTAATAATGATTGTCCAGACAATAGTGCATTATTGGGTATTTTTGCACACACGTGAAGGCTTAAAGTAGGCTAATATGCCTAATAATACTTTACTACAAGCATCTCTTTATGCCATTGAGAAGGATGTTAAATACATACCCAGAGGTATTAATAAAATTAATATTTTGCATCGTGGAAATAGTTACTGGAAATATTTACTTTTTGTAAACCGTATTTGCTAATGTTGTCTCTTTATATATGTAGTTTGTCAATGCATTAGTTTGTAACCTTTCTCTATTGTCTATAACGTGGATAGAAAAAACAAGATAAGCCGTGTATTCGTGAAATTTTGCAATATTTACAGACTAGATATATCCGGGAAATGCAATACTCTTATCACCTAACGTCAAATGTTACATTATGTACGTATTGAAGAGTTAAAATCATTGTATACGTGATTGACTTCTTCTATTCTCTTATCGCACAATATTCGTAATATTTCCAGTAAGATAATCCAACATTTCATAATTGGAGATGCCTTCGATTAAATTTGTATAAAAGATAATTAAATACTCTTTGAATATCAGTGTTTAATCGTTATCGTTCCAACAAACAGAAAATATAAATTTGTATCCATTTTTATTCACAATAAAATCGAGACAATGTTGAAATTCGCTGTTTTGATGATTGCATTTGGTGCGGTAAGTTCTTTTTTAATTATTGACAATTTACTACACTTATACTGTAATTGTATGAGTAAAATGGACATTAATTATTTTCGATAAATAAATAATTTTCGAAATTAAATGCATAATTAACATATTTGTAGCATGCACTATATTTTGCAGTCAAAGCAAAATACATTTATTAAAAATGTTAACAAATTTATAATGTAGGTATGTTTAAGTGTTGGTTGCATTTGTGCAAGGTTAGTAACATAGCTAAAAAAAATTAACGTGTTGAATTTTTATAAAATCTACTATGCCATCTACATATTTCGTTACATACGCCCTGTGCAGAATCTTTCCTGGGCAATGACCAAAAGTATTTATAGACGATAAAAATTACAATACAAAGAGTTAGAACCGTGCAGTGAAAGGGTACTGCCTCAGCATCTGCTGCAGCCAGACTGTATAATAACTTTAGTTTCCAGAAGCAAGTTTTCTCACCCTAATGGTCACACAGTAGCTATAGAATTATTATCTCATAATCACCACAAGCTTAACCTCTACAATTAACATCACCTGATTTCAGATCGTCCAAGGCCAGTTCATAAGCCGCGCCCGGGGACACAGTCACAGCCATCCGTCAACACCTACCCAGCTGCCACCGCCCATGCCTCAACTGATGGAGCCTCCCACTAACATCATGTACTACACTCCCGCCACATCCGTACCAGCAGCGGGCAGCCCTTTAGTCGATGAACTGTCTACGGTCATCGAGCTGGCCAAAATGATGAAGGACCCAGCACCGCCTACGTCCAAACTGAACACGGACGAGATCATAAACAAACTGATTAACGCCCTTATCTTCGCCACTGTGAAAAACAAGGGCGGACCCGATGAGAACACCTCTTCGGATTGATTCCGTAGCAACGTTCCTAGTTAAGTGACTATTTATTTAAATATAAATGTTTGAATTCTTATGTTGTTGTCCTTCTTTTGTTTACCTATTACTGAACACTGTACTGATCTTTCTTGAATATTATTCAGTCATAGGTATTGACAGTTCTATTTGGAGTATCTGCATAGTTCGGAGACGTAGCTAGAATATACACTACACTGTTATTATTCCTAGCGGATTATTCAAAAAAACCTTGGTCTCGCCAAGCTCTCTCTTGTGGGATAACTAGAGATTCGTGTATCCATCTTAGTAATTTCGAAAGTAGGAAGTCTATAGCCACATCGAACCAACGTGTTGACCAGGTAGTCAATACTCAATGTGACAGATAGTAAGCCATGTTGCTATTTACAAGCACTAACTATTACCTGTTCGGTGAACAGGTAGGTTTCCTCACGATGTTTTCCCTCAACGTAGTATTCGGCGCATATCGCAAATTTATTTGTATTGCTAAAATGTACATAGAAATTCAGAAACCTTGATTTCCATTGCCACATGCTGTGAGATTTAAATCTTGTACGCTCTGATACAGAGTCTACCCTAACACGTCTGAACTACGCCGAATAACATTTGTAACCTCTTATTCATATAGGCATAGAATGGCAAAAGAACTAGCTGGGGATGTAAAAAGAATGCCAACTAGATGTCGTTCTTCTTGGTATGTCGTGTGGCTAAGTGATATGGGGTAAATCGAATTTTTTGAGCGATGGGCTAGAAACTTGCCCCCGATGTGGAACATCGTATTATCGTATTAATAACCCCAACCCCAATATTAATGTGAAAAAGTGACTTGGGAGATATTATCGTGAATCTGAGTTTGTGTCCAACCCGAAAGGTATTAAAGGCCATGGGTGTACATGTATATATGTATGAAACTGCTAACAAATGCGAATTCTTAATGTACGAAAAACTGCGAATAATTTAAAATTAATATGTTTGTCGCAAATATTAATTTCCAAAAAGAATTTACACTAAGCAATCGAACCCTTTCTATAGTCTGATTTTGAAAACCGCAAATTCCTTAGCTTGCATTTATCAATGCATTACCCAATTTCGACACCACGTCCATCAAAGCATTTTATCAGCCGACATACTCCCCACAAATAATAACACAATAAACATACGTGACACATATAATCACGTTGGCTAGCAATTACGAAAAGGGCCGCTGCAGGTTCAAACGTTACTATAAAAATGAAGGAGATATTGACAATAGTACGACTTCGGTGGTTACATTGCAGAAGATGGTACTTCGTTTGACTTTGTTGGCAGCTCTGGCTTTCGCCTCCATGCTTGGCGTGAGTATATTCATATATATTTTGTTTTAAAATAATTGGATGGATGAAAGGAAGGAAACGTAAAACATATACATATTATCAAATTGGAGACAATCTTCTAAAAGCAAAAGCAAAGTGTACGCAGGGTGATGAACAGAAGAACATATATGAGAAAGCGAATGGGTGTGAGTGAAGCTAGGGATATGTCTCAGGATTGTTACAGATGGGGATAGAGTCACTGTCTATTATGTTAGGGACGTAGAGCAGTTAATATATTTGTTTTATGAATGAAAACATCAGGAGAAAATAGACCTATTAATCCCCTGTCTAGCCAGTGTCAGTAAACGGTGATGGACACACCATCAGTTTGCTCTGTCTATAAGGGAAAAAGTAGGTTTTGAGTTACTAAAGACATTTCAAAAAACAATTAAAGTCCTTCAAGGCTTGTTTAGGTTCTTGCAACGTAAATAATATTTAGCTATATCTGCGCTATTATATCTGTTTACTCAGCAATATGTAGATTCCCTCGTGAAGCTTACTTGTACCGAGTTAATAATCCTGGAAAAAGTTCAAAACAAACCTCACAATATCAAGGCGATGATCCTACCTATAAACACGAAAATGAACCTTCGTCTTTAAAATATTTCGTACATTAGCGGCTATTTCATCACACATATTCTTAAAATTTTTGCGAACACCTGTCGAAAGTAGTCACGTATTTAAAATTACTTTATCTATTACTCGAAATATTGTGTACACATCTTCCCTACCATTTCTAAAAAGTATTGTGTAAAAACAATGATTAATATGTTTTCGATTCTTATATTTAAACTTTACTTTTTAAATCGACACATGATATTAAATGAATACAGTGTGGCTGTTGGCAAATAATTAAAACTATGAATCTATATGGTCTTTTGAAATATTTGTACATCATTATCAGTCGCTAATTTTTGAATAATTGCCCTCAACTGTCATTTTATTTTTTACAGCTAAGCCAAGCGAACTGTTGCGGTCGAGTGCGCGCTTTGGTACCCGTAGCAGCCCCCATCTGCGCCCCTTACGCTGCGCCCTGCGGCTGCCCTAGATCAGATGACCTCACCACCTTAGTCCGACTGGCCAAAGCTTTGAACGAGGCCAACGCTAGTGTAAATACCCCTTCAGGCAGCTCTAAGGGTGGGGTAAATGCAGATGATATCATTACCAAGCTCGTGAATGCTTTAATTACATCTACTGTGGGTGGAGGTAGCAGTGGTGGCGGTAAAGGAAGTTCTGCCAATAACAGTGGATTGAGTCTTCGTCTTCTGGGCAAGGATGGACAGATTCTGGGCCTGAGCAATAATGGAGAAGGTATCCTGGATGTTGGCGCTGGTCCTAAGGACAGTGGTGCGGCTGGTGGAGTTGGTGGACTCTTGACTCAGTTGTTGTAGTTCTCAAGGAACGAAATAAACTAGAAGTTAATGCATTATGACTATTGTTGTTAGTTGATTTATGTCAGATTCCTATGATGATGTTACTCTTTACCGTAACAGAGTTGTAAATTTGGCTTCAATATTTCGAAGTACCTTATTAAATAAATGAAATAATAATATTGTTCATTTGTAAGTGTATAGTGAATATAATTATATATATAATAAAATTAATAAAAGTGTATTTTATATCCCTTCTACCACCTTAAAATTTGTATCCGTATATTTTTACATTTTCACGAATTTGCAGAACACGCGGAGAATAAAAACATGTTTCATTCACCGCGTGTATTCTATTTATATTATTATACAGGAATAATATAAATAGAATAGGCAATAAACAGTATTTGTACTATTCTTTGTTCCTGTGCTTTACGCATCCGTTACCATAATTTGTGATTTATGGTCAATCTGAAGCCTTTTTTGATCAGATAGTAAGCATTCATTGATACATGTTGTTTTAAGTAGAAAAAGAACTATCCTTTCTTTAATAAATATAATGTAAAAATGAATATTATACATGATAATTATTTGTACACACAAAACATAACCATGAAAAACACTGATGTGCAGCTGATATTTTATTCAAAGGAATGGTAAATTTAACACATAATTAAAATACAGAAAATTGAATTTTTTCATTCTATTCGATTGACCTTCCGTTCATATCATTACGATGAAACAGCTTCATACATTCAAATAATCTAACGTGTACAACAACCTTTAGAATGATCAGTATTATAGAAGCCGCTTTACTACAACTGACAGTTTATTCATTTCAATTTTGAAATTTGCTTGGTTATATTTCGTTTTATAATTTATGTTTTAGATTTGTTTTTAACTAAGCTAAAGTAATTATTAATGTAAATAAATATATTTAATTGGTTTTGTATTCCTTAAGTTTAATTATTTGACCGTTTTCTGTGCAAACTACTAGTATTAAGTTAAGTTATATGTTTGTTTACACTTTTTAACCAACGACAAAATGATTCCTGATAGCCAAACACTAAAAACAAATGAGTTTCTTCGCCGAAGAAAATTGAGACTTCAGCAGGTAAGCTTTGACCTGTCCTTTAGTTTTGGATGAATGTTATAATTTGACATGTTTGTTTTTGGATTGATTAGATATTTTAATCAAAATTTCAGGTAAGGGAACAATCTAAAGATATTGCTAAAAAGATTAGGCAGCGAGCGACCGCTGAGACTCAAAGGCGACTTTTAGAACTAGAGAAAAAGAGGGCGAGTGAACATTCTTTGCTGAGGGAACAAGCAATCCACCAGCTGGAGAGGCTGTACTGTGAGAGTCTGCAGAATGTAGGAGAAGGGCACCGGAACGCTATTGAAGTCTCTTCTCAAGGTACGACTCACAACATGTTACAGTATAAAATAATAGGAAATACATTAGGCTATATTCACACTTATTGATAATATCTGCTTTGTAGATTTTTTTTGCAATAATTATTGTGTATATTTGCCCATAACATGACTATTGTAACTGAAAATGTAGGTACCGTAAGTCACCATACCATTTGATATGGATTTTACATCAGGTTAGATGAATAATATAATGCTAATAAACTATTAAAAATACCTTCATACTTAATGGATGTCTTTCTTTGCATTACTTTTAATCCTATAATTAAATGACCATAAACACTGATCAAAATACTGTTTCCAATCCAGATCTTTCAGTACCACCAAGGGACTTGTCGAAAGAGCGTGCACGCCTGGCAGCGGCACTCCTGAAGCAACAGAAACAGCAACGGTTGGACGAACAGAAGGGTAAATTGGAACGAAAACTTAGAGCAAGGTATGCTCTTCATTTATATCATATTTCTTTTCTCAGTATTTTTATTTAAGCATTGTGAAGAAATCAATATCATAAATATAGTTAAAAAAAGATTTTCAAACCAATAATCATTTCTGACATAAAATAATCAGATTAGTTTGATAAATATTGTATTGAATATGTAGTTTTACTATCTTATTAACTAAAATCTGATCTTCCTGCAGGGAAACAGCTAACTTGCGGAGTCGAGATAGAGCAAAATCAACAGTATCACAGCCACCAGACGAAACCAAGACAGAGGAAGCTCAAGAACAAGAGTTAAAGAAAACTGAGCCAGAAGTGGTCATACACAGAGTAGAAAGCAGCACTCAGTGGGAAGGAGACACCTTGGCAGACGTACCTCAGCTGGTGTTTCCACAAAGTGTCACAAGCCTAGTCGAGCCACAAGTACCCAAAGAAGCAGAAGTAAAAGAGAAAAGGTCCAGACTAGATCTCTTCGCATGCAGTGATGACATGCCTTCAGACCTCAAACCCAAGCTCCCAGATGATTCCAAACGACAACCAATCAAAGAAACCTTCAATTTAGTGTCAGACTACCTGCAACAAAAGTCTCTGCGCCTGCGTGAAACGTCCAATGAGCGAAGTGGCTCGAAACCAAACATCCAAGATAACCTCCAAGCAGCGAGGGAGACTATAATGTGGACTAAGTTAGCGAGACCAGAAGGTACAGACGATGTTTGTAAAGTGCATGATTCAGTATTCGTACCCATGCCATGTTGGAAAGCATGTTCGTCCAACACGGAGACCACCAAAACTAGTGAGCCCTCCAACCAATCTTCCCCCAAAAGCCCAAAAACCAAGTGTGTAACCAATGTGGTTGTGGAAAGTACGGTTATTAAGAGAAATGTGCAAAGGAGAATTAAATATCCGGGCCGTACTCCCAACCGTTCTCCTAAAGGTATTCCCGTTACCTGTTCCCAGTATATCCCTAGATACCTTTACTGTATAGAATGTTGAGTATTTTGGATTAGCTCTCATTTTGCTTAGTACCTTAACATGCAGATTAATTGAGGTATCAAAACTTAGATTGTTAGATTTTCTTATTGTAGACAAATCCACAAAGAAACCATATTTCAATTTCTTCATAGATATGTATTATTGTTTGTCTTGTCATCTCATTTCCCTAAATTCCCTTCTTGGCTATAGTTGATGCTGCACCTTGAATAGAATCAACTCTAATGTTAACAATCATGTATTAGTTCTGAAAGATAAATTAGGTGTAATAGTATTCGTTTTAATAATGTTTGCACAATTTTTAAGCTGTTAGCTGTTGTTCTTTGTAGGGGTTTTATGTCGTAGGAGGTGATTAAGGGCCTAGGTGTCAATCAATGGATTAAAAGACATAAATTTACCTTTATGTTTCATAACAACTATGTCTGTTTTCATAGTCAGTACTCAATGTTTATTGATATTATTGTAGCCAACCTAGAGATTTAAGATGAGACTGATGAAAAAGTAATACTATTTACCTACTCTCGTTCCATTGTATTGCATATATAATCCATATTATAAAATTTTTTTTCCTTCAATCTTGGTTATTGCTTATTATTGGCATTAATATGACTATATTTTAACTGCTTATGAAACATCAAATTTAATAATACCTACAAAAATTTACAGTCAAATCACCGAAACTAGACAGGTCTTCAAGATCTAGACAGGTCGAGCCTCCATCAGCCAAAGCACCAATGACAGTGTACAACCATTCCACAAGAGATGAGAAGCGAGTGCCTTCCGGAGATCACAAGCTGGTCATCCGAGAGGATAGAACCGAAGACGATGCCTATTCACAAGCCTACAGGGAGGAATCTATGACCAACATAGCGAGGACCAGCCAGCTGGATAAGAAAATGATGGATATAAGACACAAAGTGGCGGTGAACAAGCAAAATATAGAAAAGGAGTATAAGGATACCATGGCCTTTTTGGAATCCCTGCCGACTGATAGTAGGATGATGAAATGCAGTGTAAGTAGGAGTACTAAGTTTAAGGATTAAGTTTGGATTGTAATATATTAGTATAGGCACTACATTTGAACATAAGTAACCTTTATTTTTCTAGCAATTACTTAACTCTAACGGATTCCTTTTGTATATTAAGATGATGCCATGCACAGTAAACAATATTTTTCATTTTTGTTTTTTTAATAAATCCTAGAGATCTTTTTATTCAATTTTCTATTAATGTACCCTTACTTGACGATGAAATAATTGTTAAATAAACGGAGATGATTTTGTTTTCAGAAATACGCATTCATGGATGAATCCCGACAAAAGTTGGCTAAAGAAAAACAGCAGAAAAAAATGCAGCAGGCAGTGAAGAAAATTGTAAAGGAATGCAAAATGTCACAATCAATGGTAAGAACATGTTGCGATATAAAATTCTGCATGTTTTTTTGTGTAACTACATTGTGTTCGAGGACTTCTAAATCTTTTTACAATGCAAAACCTGTAGTTTAATGAAGACAGCAAAAAAACGTTTATTTACTTTAACATTTAATATAATTAAAGTGCTTGTATTGCACTCGACTTTATTATGCAGTGAATAGGTGTCGTCACAGTATTCGATGCAGCTAAGTTGCTTCACTGATCATCCTTATCTACATACTAGGGTGGGACTAAACAACGTAAAATATTTATTACTTCAAAATGCCACTGTATATTTTCAGAATGACTGTGAAGCGCCCTCTTACCATAGCCCAGACAGGACCGAACACTCAGACATGCCAGAGACTGACATCCCAAAGCACTTCCAATATTCGTGGATGCCCGTTCCAGAGGGCGACGCTAACCTCGCCGTTCACACCGTAGCCACCTCCTCCAAGACCAAACCAAACCAAAACGTCAAGTTCAGCAAGGTCAACAGTTACCACGAGTACAGGTCGAGACACAAACACACGCCGCCAACCAAGGAAACCTCCAGACAAGATATGCATGAACAAATCCAAGAGGAACAAATTCACGAGGAATTAATTCACCAACAACAAATTTACCAAGAAGTTCACAAAGAAAAAAGTGATCTAATACGTGAGAAAAAAAGTGATCAAATACGTGAGAAAAAAAGTGATCAAATACGTGAGAAAAAAAGTGATCAACGTCAGAAAACAAGTGATCAAATTCGTGAGAAAAAAAGTGATCAACGTGAGAAAAATAGTGACCATGAACAAGTTCAAAGGGCGAAAATTCACAAGCAACTTGTTCGGAAGTCGTCGTCCGAGACGGATTTGTCGGATGAAACCTTAATAGATACGATAGACGAGTTAAGTAGTAGTCCAAAAAGCCATACAGAGGAGACGAAAAAGTTCATAGTGTACAAGATTGTGAAAAATAAAGCGTCCAAGAAAAAAAGAGTTAGCAGTGCCAAAAGCGATAGTAGAAAGTACCTCATTGAAGACAAAACTGAATCAGGTGGGTTTGTACCTCGTGTTGGTAGAACATAGGATGTAGTTTGATATAACTTACTTGACTTACTTTGAGTTCAGTAAAGGTTTGTAGTGTAGAAGGTGTATATATTTTATGGGTTCATAAATAATAAATCTTACATCCAGTCTTGCAACAATAGCATTATTGTAACTGAAAATATATAATAATAAATTTGAGACAACAGTGAAACTAACTAGAAGGTAACAACCTACTAACTAATATAAAATTCCTTGCGCTCTATAATAAATCTTCATCCAAAAAGCGATGTAACATACAAAAACCATATTCTGCTACTAAACATAGTTCTTTTAATTTCAGATGGTGGATTTCGGGCTGTAAGCGAGGAAATGTGAGTATAGCATTATATTTTTTGTTTTACGACTTATTGCTGGTCTATCCAAATGTTAACATTGCAAGGATTTTTGTATTATTTTTGATATTAGAAAAAATCTCCCTTATTATCGAGGTAACAATGCATTCTCATAGAAAGACTAATTTCTTACTGTATCTGATTTTAATTTTCTTTTGTGGAATCTATTTTACTTGCGGCTATAGCTACATTGTTTGAGGTACTGCTTTGTCAACCAAATGATATGGGTGTAATTCCAAGCACTTTAATTATGTACCACCAGAATAGTATTTGTACACACTATTAACGTTTACGCATTAATTGTGAAATTTAGCGCGTTAGATGCTGACTGTGTTTACCGAGAGTGTTACCTACATGTGGATTTGACGTGGCCAGAATGTCAAAAATGGAGACTTAAACCTCTGACTACCCAAGGCTTTATGATTGCGAATAGTTGTTTTATGCTTTCCTTGTATCATATAGAATGCAGGTAGACTATGAGCATGCGCAGCCGCAGCATTCGAGTGAGATCGATTCTTGGAGAACAACCCTGTCTGATAACATTAGACCAAGGTGCTAAACCACATAACATATTGCGATAGATTAGATGTTTATAGACTTTGGTCAGTTTTAAGGAAACTATTTAGAAGTAGAGTTAATTGAATCTGTAAAATCATGAAGAATTTAGGTAATTATTATACATAGTAAAAGTACAATTATATTACAGAAAACTTTGTATTCAGTTTGTTTTGCAAAATATATTTCAATATGACCCGTATGTAATGACTTAGAATGACAGTTCTCTTGTTCTTAATGAAGTTCTAAGTAGCAGTAAACATATCTTACGTAATTAATCTTTTTCCCCATCATTTTAATTTGTTTAATGTATTTAGATCCAATGTTCCATTACGACATCGCAATTCCAATATTCATGCTACAAAGTGATCTAGGAGATATATCTCTGAGGTTCTGCCCACCCCGAAAGGGATTAAAGGACGTGAATGTATATGTATGTATGTATTTAGATCAAGTTGCTTACTCCATTATAAGTACTATAGTATATGATACTTAATATTACCATGGTAAATTTATTGTAAAATTATACGGTGAGGGAAAACATCGTGAGGAAACCTACGTCGAACAGGTAATAGTTAGTACTTGTAAATGGCGACATGGCTTACCACCTGTCACATTGAGTACTGACTATTTGGTTAACACGTGGGTTCGAAGTGGCCATAGAATTACTACCTTCGCAATTGTGGAGATGGTAACCTGCACCTCTGACTACCTCGCAAGGGTTAATGGTGGTGAATGCGTTTGTTTGTTTTGTTGTAAATTTATTGTTTTGGTGTATACTTTGGCTAATTCTAATAAGTACTGGTTAATTAGTAGGGACAATGTGGAGACGATATTCTACAAGGGTGACAGCGAAGAGCAGACCGCTCGAGCCAGCGAGGTAGACAGCACGTCGATGAGCCAATACAACCCCAAGAGTCCTAGTGGCCATAGGTCAGGAGAAAACGGTGGGTTTGTTGTAAAAAAATCAATATGAAATAAATAAAAATGGTTCAAAGATTAAAATATGTATCGCAAAATGTTGAAGAATGTTTTGGTTGGAACTATTAGATTTTGATGCTTGTTAAGTATTTTTTGGCAGTTTCACAAGTTCGAATTATTTGTAATTTGCATTGAAATTCAGAATATTTCATAACCGTTCATGAGTTGTATAAACTAATAATTTTAAACTGATTTAACTATATATTACATCAGTTGGAACATGTTCCACTTCACATAATAAGTGTCGTAGCTGATACTAACGAGTTTTATAGATCTTAAATATACTTTTATCACTACTTACTTTAATCTATGTGTTTTAATCTCTTCGTGTTTTTTTTTTATTTAGATCCCGAATTGAGTAAGGTGTCCTCCAAGGAGAGCCAAGAACAGATTAGGTAATTATATTCATGTTTATATTTTAAGTTAATTAACAAATCAATTTGTAACTATTGTATAAAATGAAATGGAAACACATACCTTAATAAATTTAAGATTTTCTTCAGTTATGGTTTTATTGATTACAGAAAGAAGCCTCCGAGTACTAAAGACATAGCAGTGGAAGTGCCGAATCCGAAAAAAGACGCCGCTGTAACGGTGAGTGAAGCCTTGATCAGCAACAGGGAGTCAACGGACAAAGAGAGCGAAAGCCTAGCCACGCCCACATTGACCCCCACCAACATATACGAATTAATAGTGGAAGTGATGAGGAAGGAAGCGCACAACCTCATCCCTTCCAGCGTCAACCTCAAGGACATAGGCACTGACGCCGAAACAGTCCTCTCCATGGAATCCCGTGACAATAAAAACGAAAATAAAGTGAACATTGCATCCAAGTCAGTGGAGACGATCGTCGTGTCGAAGGACCAATGCGTGAGCACCGAGGACGCGGCGCACAGTGCCAAGACGATGCTCGAGAAGGCAGTGCACGCGACGCCGCGCTTCTCTTCGGCCGAGAAACTGACTTGCACCATCTACACGCAAACCGAAGGGTTCAAAACTCCTGAACCAGTTGCCAACACTTTCTTCGGAGGGTCCTCCAGCTCAACCACTTATTTGAGCCCACCAGATGTGGTGCTCCCTAAAATGTTCCACACTGAGGCTCCCAATAGCAAACGGGATCTGGGCGTACAGCTGGAAATGTCGCCTGACGAAGAAGAAACGAGGAAAGCTAAAAGGAAGTCCAAATGCAAAAAGTGCAGAAAGAGAAAATTTGACAAACACAAATATGTGCCCACACACGAAATGGGGCAGCAAACGAAGCGAAGCGAGGGCGCTATCTCTCACAGTTGCAGGAGCAGCAAATACAGCACACAATCAGAGCACGCCTTCCGCGAAACTGACCTGGCTTACCTGCAGAAAATCACCAAGGCGTTGGGGGTCAAATCGAACAAGAAAGGCGCCAGCTATGGCTTGAATCCCTATTTGAAAAAGTACATCAACAATTTACTAGTTCTAACCAAAGAAGGGCTGAAAGCCTTCGACGTCACCGAACAGAACTGCAGCTACATAAACACGCCAAGCTCTTCAGTCATCGACGTCGCCAGCAACAAAACTAAGAATTCCGAGTCCGATCATAGAATTACTTTACAGCAACTTGAAAATGTTATTCGGGAAAAACTACTCGAGAAAGAAAAACACAAAATCAAAACGAGCCTTGCCTTGAATAAAGTCAAAGCCTTGAAACTTCCCAAGAAATTAAAGCATACCAAACATATCCACCAATCAAGCATTGCACCGGACAGCCAAATGACTACTTCGATAGAAACTTTGAAAGGTTCGCGGATTAAGCCAACGTTGGCCACTCAATCCACGTCGTCATCTGTGAGCACTGAGTTCTTGAAGAACAGCAGGACTCAGTCGCAGGCGTCCAGCTCAGCCGCAGAGGAAACCAGGGCCAGCCGCAGCTCACAGCGGTCAAAGAAAACGGCCCTGCACAAGGTGCCTTCACAAACTGGGATCTCGAGTAGAAAGGGCAAATCGAGTGAGCTCCCCGCATACGAACAGCACATAGCGGAGAAATTGCGAAGCATCGATAAGATAGCCGACATAAGGGAAGCCTGCCAGCAGCGCATCTCGCGGCTCACCATGACTCTAGACGACGTCAGGAGCAGGAAGACCGCCACATTGCTCTCGGAACTATCCGACAGGACAGAACTGTGCATTGAGACGCACCTTTCAGACGATGCTACCATCAGTACGAAAATTGTTGAAAATATAGAAATCGATAATATCAAGGAAAACAACCCTAATAAAAATGAATGTCCTCCTAATTCTCCGTCCAGCGTATTGCCACAGGATGTCCAAGCCACGTCAAATAAAGGCAGGAATAAACCTCCCACTGCTTTGTCTCGTGTTTGTTTCAAAGATGACAATGTGGTGCCGCACGAGCTGTCCACTGTCCTCGAATCAGAGTCCCCGAACTCCCACAGGAAGACGCTACCATCTGACGCTAACAAGACCCCAGATGAGCCACACACTATTGGAGATGCGTTGAAGCCCGTAGAAATGACTACGAAAACCACCATCTCATTAGATACCCAATACAAGGAAATGCAAAGCAATTACTCGACTCTACAAAACTTGTCCGACTCCTCCAAAATAGGACTGATGGACATGAAAAACATCAACGATGTTGCGATCAAACCGTACGAATGCATTGCGGAATTCGCTAAGAAATACGGGCTTCTAGACATAGACGAGAACTCGAACATCGAAGAAATTGTTAAAGACAAAGCTGCAGACGACCTCAGCTCTCTCCACTCCGACGCCAGCCTGCCCGACGTGATGGGAGAGATGCTCAAGAGAAAGTTGATCAAGGAACCTTTCAAGTTCGAGCTGGCCTCCGCTTCGTCAGACGTCTCTCTTCCGCCAAAGTCGCGTTCTAAAACAACCAAGGCACGCAAGTCCGCAGCGGCTCGCTATTTCCTTGAAAAGGACCCCGCTGCCGAAAACTCCGACACACTGAGCGTCTCATCGCAACACGACTTGGAACTAGCATTCAAACAGTACGGCCTCGGATGGGCCTCCTCCACGCTCAAGATCACCAAGAAGCATTCCGCCCTCTGTTCCTCAAGTAACAGCTCTCTCTCCGGCTCGGATAAGTTTAAAACCAGAAGCGACAAGTGCGAGTCATCCGTGCACGCCCTGTCCAAGTTCCACAAGGCCCCAGAACCACTGGAAAGCTCCAAGGAACTCAAAGCGAGTTTCGTGAAAGATTTCCTTTGCAACGAACTGGGGAAAAATATCACGTTCAGTTCCAAAGCTAAGAGCAGCACTGAGGAGTTCATTTCGATGTACGAAACGCAGATGCCGGAGGAGATGAAGCTGTCGCTGAGGAAGGAGATGTCGACTGACAGCGCCTCGAACCCCAACAGGGCCACGTCTACTCCAGTGCAACTGTACAGGAGTGACAAATGCCGATCATCCTCTAGCTCAAACAGCCTTTCTCATGCCATGTTCAGCAATGGAGACGACCTCTCCTCCGTAAAACTGACCTCCGCCTCCCTGAGGAACCACTCAAGTTCAGATAAGGATGACTTGAACATACCCAACTGCAGTTTGCGAATCAAAAAGGATTCCTATGATACCTCACCTCAATAGTCTTGTTTGGTTACCACAAATATTTTAGGTAGAAAAATATAAGTATCTTACGTTCCTAAAGTGAATGTCATATCAAATGCACATGGTGTGGATAAGTATTGTTTTATTTTAGTAAAAGTAGCAGTGCTCTCAATGTAACAAAATTAAAATTAGGAATTGAGTAGCAATATGCACTGCCACTTACTTGATCCATAGCTAAATCTTATTCTAAATTTACAAGATAAGATGGTGATTGAAAGGTTTTGTGTCACAGTGAGAATTGTGCATGAATTTTGTGCAAATTCACCTTGAAAAACCATTATAATCAAAAAATTATTTCATTCGATATTAAAATATCTTATTCTTGAAAATTTGTTATTCTTATTGAATGAATGTTACAGCTAATTTATTTGCAGCCCCATTTGTTTTTCTAATTATGTAATTTGATTTACAAAATAATAAATGTTTTGTATTAAGTAGTTGTTTGTTTTGTGAATGTAATGATAAAATGAAATATTCCCATATTTGGTGAATAATTATTTAGACTAATTAATTACATTCTAAATTTCAGTGAAAGCATTGTATTGACTTATTATTGATTAAAAAAATGTTGACCATGACAAATTACTTGTTATTGTAAATAAAGAAAAACCTTTAGAACTTATATTTTGTTTATTTTAAATTGCCAATCTGATGTGTGATTAAAAATTAACAAGGTGCATCAGTAGGCTTAAATGTTAAAACTCAGACAAAAAATATTTAAAGAAAAATCAATATTTTTGTGTGTAGCCTGATTAATTTTGAAACTTTTATTGAAAAAATTGCACGTATGAAATGTTTACTCCGACCTCCAGCAAACTGCTTTTCTTAGTACTCAAATGATCACAGGTTTTGAAAATGAACTTGTTGAGCTGTACAGAAAGCAGGCAAATAAAATTGAACTTAAATTTTTAATTTGTTAGCTTTGTTTTACCAGCACCACTAACTTATTGTGTTTTGAATGTGATAAGAATTTACATGTATTGATTACCCAGTATGTTAAAAATTAAATAATTGTTTAGATTTTCCAATGTTTTTATTTATGAAACTAAATCACATAAATATCAGGTACATTTTACCTAACAAAGTACTCTGCACAAACAGATCTAGCACATAATGAGATTATTAATTTAAGATTCTCTTAGCAGTGAGTAAAACGATATACACAGAAACAACTAATACTACACCTTGAGGTAGACGATTACCCCAATGTACATTTAAGTTAAAGATTGCCTATTTGAAACTTATTCTAACTTATTCTTCTTTAGGTTTGAGTATATGCTCCTTGACCATAGAGTATGCAATGCCAGCGGTTAGGGCAGCGACCACAGTGCCCTGGGCATAGACACGAAGCCTCATGAGGAATACACTGGTGCTCATCTTTCCCTTAGACTTGAACTTGTATGCTCCAATACCACAGGCTGCTGCTAGCCCAATTAAACCTGGATACGAAAGGATTATTAATGCTAGTAGTATATAATTATGCTGCAGAATATAAGAGAATATTATTGTGCTGTATTTTGATGAAAGGCAATGAAATTATAGTTTAAAGGTTCACACTTTCATTATATTGAGGAAAGTGAAATATCTAGAGTTTAGTTTAATGTTTATAACAAAGACAAACTCATTCACAACTATTAACCCATATTAGTTAGAGGTTCAGGTATAATTTCTACACAATTGCAAAGTAGTCTTTCAATGGCATCCTCAAATGCACCTATTGGTAAGATAGAACTCATATGTGACAGGTGGTAAGCCTTGTCGCCATTTACAAGCACTAACCCATTCCAGATGACAAGTAGGTTACCTCATGGTATTTCCCCTGACCAACAGATCTAGGATCCCCTTACCTTAGTATTCTGTGCATTTTGCAAATGTATTTTTATTCTGACAGATATATAGGGATATACATAGAAAATTTTATTTCAATTAGTACATGCTCTGAGTTTTGAACCCTGTACCCACTGACACAAAGACAAGTCCCTAATGACTGAGCTACACTGAATTATATTAAAATTTAAATATTTATTCATGATTTATTAAAAAAGGGGGATTATTTGAAATAATTCACTATATTACTGTTTAGTTGGGCATGAGTGTCCGTCACTTGAATCTCTTTGACCTTCAAAATCTATCAAAAACAAACATTACCTTGAGAGTTCTAAAACAGACTCATAAGTGATATTTTCCATACTAATTATATAAAACTCAGATTTAAAACACAATAATATCAATGAAACAATTAAGAAAATGACCAAAAAGATTAAATGTTTTAGTTGTTGTCTACCAGTTATAAGGTATTGTTCTTTTATATGAATGTGTTGATATTCATAAGAATATAATAAGAAGAAAAATGCTTGATCAGATGCAATAAGGTAAATTACAATCGGTTTTAAACTTACCAACAATCATAAAGGGTGAATCCTTCGATTTACGAGCTAATTTCTCAGCTTGTGATTCATATTTGTATTCGAATACTGGCTTAGCTTTTGGATCCATTTTAGTTTAACCTGGAATAATAAAATAAATTTATGGTTATAGTTATGAATACAAAAGTTACATAATTTATGGGAAAATTACCATTTCACAATAATTACTTACTTGACAATTACGTTATACTTTATATTTTTGATGATGCAGATTGAATTTTCAATGCATCATAGGTTCGAGCTAAGTAAAAGTGAATTAATATCAGTGACTCGGTTTATGTAGCAAAACAAAATAGATTTTTCAAGTTCAAGTTATAGAGATCCCGTCACATAAGGTGGCAGTAGCCAAACTTGGAACTAAATTTGACGTTTCCGCCATTGCGTGTTATTTTGTATGAAAGGTAAATTTAGTATTACCAGCTTTGTGTTTTTTGCCCACTCTTTGTAATTTTTATGTTTGTTAAGGGTGATTATAATAAATTGATTTCCGGAGTTTCTTGTTAGTTCTTCTCCAAGCTAGGGTCTCCGCTGATCTAGCCTCGGTAAAAAATATGTAAAGACAATGCTCAGTGCCATGTTTGAAATAATAGTTTTAAGAGATTCGCGATTTATACTCATGATATAAGATATAAGGGTGTGTATAAGATTGATTGCAGCTGTGGGAAATCCTACGTCGAACACACTAAACGGTCTATTGCGGACAGAGTGAAGGAACACATAATATATGTAATATATAATAAGAAGGATAAGTCCCGTTAATTATTAATCATGTTTGAAATAGTTTAATAAACATATTTTGACTTTGATATATTAATTTGTTTTATTTGAGTTTATAGCTCTGCAACCAAAGACCGTTACAAATGAAACCTATAATGTATCGAGCCGTATGGCACAGTGAGTGCTAGTTTTGGCGTGTTTACTGGTAACACTGAATTACGCGACTGTGGCGACGCCTCCAACTGCCACCTTATGTGGCGGGATCTCTAGCTACTATGAACACTTATGCTAGGTTATGACGCGCCAACCATGAATTCGCTCGCAAATGTCAAAATCAGCTGTTAGAGATCCCGCCACATAAGGTGGCAGTTGGAGGCGTCGCCACAGTCGCGTAATTCAGTGTTACCAGTAAACACGCCAAAACTAGCACTCACTGTGCCATACGGCTCGATACATTATAGGTTTCATTTGTAACGGTCTTTGGTTGCAGAGCTATAAACTCAAATAAAACAAATTAATATATCAAAGTCAAAATATGTTTATTAAACTATTTCAAACATGATTAATAATTAACGGGACTTATCCTTCTTATTATATATTACATATATTATGTGTTCCTTCACTCTGTCCGCAATAGACCGTTTAGTGTGTTCGACGTAGGATTTCCCACAGCTGCCATTAATCTTATACACACCCTTATATCTTATATCATGAGTATAAATCGCGAATCTCTTAAAACTATTATTTCAAACATGGCACTGAGCATTGTCTTTACATATTTTTTACCGAGGTTAGATCAGCGGAGACCCTAGCTTGGAGAAGAACTAACAAGAAACTCCGGAAATCAATTTATTATAATCACCCTTAACAAACATAAAAATTACAAAGAGTGGGCAAAAAACACAACGCTGGTAATACTAAATTTACCTTTCATACAAAATAACACGCAATGGCGGTAACGTCAAATTTAGTTCCAAGTTTGGCTACTGCCACCTTATGTGGCGGGATCTCTACCAAATTCAAGTAAAGGTACATTGAGACTTGCACGAACATTCAGCCATAAAGCAGTGACTCACACGATCAATATAAGTGGACTCCTTACCATCAAACAATGGTCCTGTAAGAATTACGAAAAGAGCCGATTTGATGTAATTAATCAAAATGGTTACATATTTGGTGGATTTGGCGTTACATGTCTAGTATGTACCATAATGTACGACTTAGAGTACCCGCCACATAAGGTGGCAGTTGGAGGCGTCGCCACAGTCGCGTAATCCAGTGTTGCCAGTAAACACGCCAAAACTAGCACTCACTGTGCCATACGGCTCGATACATTATATTGAGGTTTCATTTGTAACGATCTTTGGTTGCACAGCTATAAACTCAAATAAAACAAATTAATATACCAAAGTCAAAAGTCAAAATATTTTTATTTAAAATAGGCCCTATCATAAGCTCTCTTTGAAAGTTATTTTATGATCTAAGTACAAATTAAAAAAACTATATATTGACAAAAGGAATATATATGAGTGAAGTGGAAGGGCGGTTACGTAGGGGCCGGCCTAATAAGACATATATGTAACAGTCAGATAGACGCTATATTGAAAAAAGGTGACGTTAGGAGTACCTATAACCGCCGAGAGTGTATTAGAGAATGTATGAATGTCAATGAAGCGAAAGTGGTCTGTCAGGATCGGGACAAATGGGGATCCGTGATCTCTGCCTACCCCTCTACAGGGAATCAGGCGTGATGTGTATGTATGTATGTAAAAAAACTATTTCAAACATGGCACTGAGCATTGTCTTTACATATTTTTACCGAGGTTAGTTCACCAACCATTTCGGCTGCTCAAGATGCCACGTCATGAAGACCACGACCGCTCTGATAAGAGCGTAACGATTGAGAAGAAGAAGTTCAGCGGAGACCCTTGGAGAAGAACTAACAAGAAACTCCAGAAATCAATTTATTATAATCACCCTTAACAAACATAAAAATTACAAAGAGTGGGCAAAAAACACAACGCTGGTAATACTAAATTTACCTTTCATACAAAATAACACGCAATGGCGGAAACGTCAAATTTAGTTCCAAGTTTGGCTACTGCCACCTTATGTGGCGGGTACTCTAATATATTGTGATATAGAGATCCCGTCATATAAATTGGCAGTTGGGGGCGTCGCCACAGTCGCGTAATTCAGTGTTACCAGTAAACACGCCAAAACTAGCACTCACTGTGCCATACGGCTCGATACATTATAGGTTTCATTTGTAACGGTCTAAAAATATTTTGACTTTTGACTTTGATATATTAATTTGTATTATTTGAGTTTATAGCTCTGCAACCAAAGACCGTTACAATGAAACCTATAATGTATCGAGCCGTATGGCACAGTGATTGCTAGTTTTGGCGTGTTTACTGGCAACAGTGAATTATGCAACTGCGGCGACGCCTCCATCTGCCATAATATATTCAAAATCATAAATATCACAAGCTCTCTTTGAAAGTTATCTTATGATCTAAGTATAAATTAAAAAAACTATTTCAAACATGGCACTGAGCATTGTCTTTACATATTTTTTACCGAGGTTAGATCAGCGGAGACCCTAGCTTGGAGAAGAACTAACAAGAAACTCCGGAAATCAATTTATTATAATCACCCTTAACAAACATAAAAATTACAAAGAGTGGGCAAAAAACACAACGCTGGTAATACTAAATTTACCTTTCATACAAAATAACACGCAATGGCGGAAACGTCAAATTTAGTTCCAAGTTTGGCTACTGCCACCTTATGTGGCGGGTACTCTAGTCTGGCTAACGAAAGTAGATACTGGATTATTTTTCAAACTTTTTATATGACAACACTAAAGTGTTCCTACCATCGGATATTTACCCTACAATTAGGCTGTGTTTAGACGTGCGCGTTTTCTGCGCGCGCGGATTCAGCGCGCGTCGCGTGTTTTCCCAAACGCTAAAGCAGTTTGAGGTTCTATGCTAATTACATAAAGTTTATTTTCATGGGAAAACACGCGACGCGCTGAATCCGCGCGCGCAGAAAATGCGCACGTCTGAACACAGCCTTAGGGTATTTTAAGTAGAAAGTACTTAGGAACAATTGATTCTAAAAAGGCATTTTTAAAACAAACTCATTTAAAACATTTTATAAAATGAGTTTCAAAAATTCGTACGTCTGCTAAAATTGTGTTAATCGAAAATAAGTTTCGTGTGTACGTGTTGGATCATTGCAAGAGCTACAGTAAGCCTTACGTTGGTCTAATAAATAGCACAAGTAATTAGGTAAACTATATCTTAACTAATTAGGTAGAGAAAAACTTGGCAATTTTATTTTAAAGAAAATTAATTTGTATCTATTTTCGGAAAAATTTGGTAAAATCAGAATCAGTGTATGGTATTCCTATTTCTGACGCCGAAGTTGGCGTGTTGTTGATGTTTCTTTATGGTTGACTTGCGTATAGTTAGGTTAGGTTAGTACGGTCAAAATGTCTTGATATTTTTTTTATTTTAATTAAGTAAGTACGTATTCGTATTAGTTATTTTTGGTTTCTTCTTTTTGTTCCTTTAATACGCTACAATGGAGTGACGTATCCGTGTGATGTTTGGTATGGAGTTAATAAAGAGATAAAAAGTTATATAAGCTACTTTTAATCACGTCATAACGCGGACAAAATTAGAAGCATCCACTAGTAAAATAAAAATAAATGTCAAAGTATCAAAGTGAGTTGTTCCGCCTTTCCTTTTTATTTTAGGGTTGCAATGCTAATATATTTTAAATTTGCCGCGCTTTTTTAGTATCTACTTTCGTTAGCCAGACTATATACATCAATAACATTTGAAAAGTAATAACTTTTTGAAATATAAAAATAAATTGTTAATAAGGGTCCATATTGAAAATCCAAACATAATGGATTTTACGTACGACACTACATAAATACCAAGAATCCCATTAGTACGATTAACACCATGTACATTATAATGATTAAGTTCTCATTTCAAAAATGATAATATATTGCTATTAAATTAGGAAGGCGAATAAAACTCATGTTATAATAAATTATTTTTATTTGATTTGCTACAGTGTAAAAAGTAAAAAAGGTATAAAAATAATGATTAAAGACCAAATTGTGTACGATGAATCGGTAGGTATACTAATAATTAAAATCTATAACAAAAATTTCTAAATTGACTATTGCAAAAACAACGTAAAGAAATAATTTTGCAAATAAAAATATTTATAGGAATGATTGTGGGAATGAGTTTATTTCTGAAAGTATTATATAATTCAAAAGAGTATTTTAAGCTCTTACTATAAAATTGCAGATCTTAAAAGGGGAAGATTCCTTTAAATAGTATAAGATGTTGCCGTATCACTGTATAAAAATATAGGATTATGAACTTTATGATACTTTCTTGTTATGTATTAACAGGGTTACAAATATTTTGTTAAATAAATTTGAGGGTCATGATACACTTTGATAATCAAAATAATTTAAATAACATCGACTCATTTTTGTGTTCCTAATTTTCAGATTATATTATTTAATAAATAACGTCTTTTTTTATATTACCTAGCTATAAAATAACAACACTTCAATCAAAAAAATTCTTACGTACTCATAAGTACACAACTTTTCTATTGTATACTACTATTATACTTTTGGAGTCAAGCAGCAATGTTTCAGGACAAGGTATATTGTAGGTATATACTTTGTATATATCATGACGTATGTTTTCAACTAATTATTATAAAACAAATCCCTTTTAATTTAATAAATTAAGTACTTAAATTATAAATTTGAATTAAAACTACTGTTATAATAACATAGTACTATATACTACGTATCAACCATCCCACTTATGTCGAGTTTTATTCCTCTAAAATAAGGTTCACGCAAAAATAGGTTGACTACTAACCTATTTTTTACAACGAGAAATCTACACATATATCCTGTAAAACTAGCAGCACCTTTATGATAAGTAAATATCGAGATTTAAGTAGCATTCTACAGGCACTTTTCCTCAGTTATTATAACTGCTTATGAGTAATATCGTCTCACTTCTGCCAATATTGAGTCGTACGTAGATTCGTCAATGATAACAAATCTTTTCGCGCGTCTACTGAAGTAATATACGTCACCGGTGTAAATGTCAAACCATAGAGCATGAATATGGAGATCATGCTTTTGGAGGCGCTGTTTTAACATTCCATAAGAAGCTATGTTTTGAATCTGTTGTAGTGTGTTCACCTGAAACAAATATAAAAATTCTGTTACCATTAGAGATATGAGACATACGAGTACATACTATATGCGGCGCCAAAACTTACGCGGTGAACTTTTTATTTATTAATTATAGAGTGACCATTGTCATTTCGGTCATATACAAGTAGCGACACGAAACTAGCGCTAAGTAAAAAATAAAATGTAGATGGGATAGCTATGTATTGGTACAGTCGTGCACTATATACAATTAGACGGAGTGCGACTGGAGCTAATCCTTGCTCTAGCTCCCCAGATTCTTCATTTTCGAGTTCAGCGCAATAAAGGTCAACGCTATAGTTTTATGCCACTTCTAGTACCTATATAAGTAACTGACAATAGTACTGACGTAGTTCGAGGCAAAATTTGTTTAACATTTACCTGAGACAATTTATCTTCTATACTAAATTTGTTATCTGGATCAATGTAAGCAGCAAACTTAATTTGCGGCGTCTCAGCGGAGAACAAAACGGGTTTCTCGAAATCACCTCCCATATCTAGGAACTTATGTAGACTAGATTCTGCGTGAGTGCATAACCATGACTTTAGTGGCGACATTCTTCTTTGGTTCTGAAATTTAGTTATCAAAGTTAATAATTATTTCATTCATATTTCGTTTGTTTTGTATTGAAGAATTTTTAACTAGAGTACCCGCCACATAAGGTGGCAGTAGCCAAACTTGGAACTAAATTTGACGTTTCCGCCATTGCGTGTTATTTTGTATGAAAGGTAAATTTAGTATTACCAGCGTTGTGTTTTTTGCCCACTCTTTGTAATTTTTATGTTTGTTAAGGGTGATTATAATAAATTGATTTCTGGAGTTTCTTGTTAGTTCTTCTCCAAGGGTCTCCGCTGAACTTCTTCTTCTCAATCGTTACGCTCTTATCAGAGCGGTCGTGGTCTTCATGACGTGGCATCTTGAGCAGCCGAAATGGTTGGTGAACTAACCTCGGTAAAAATATGTTAAGACAATGCTCAGTGCCATGTTTGAAATAGTTTTTTTACATACATACATACACATCACGCCTGATTCCCTGTAGAGGGGTAGGCAGAAATCACGGATCCCCATTTGTCCCGATCCTGACAGACCACTTTCGCTTCATTGACATTCATACATTCTCTAATACACTCTCGGCGGTTATAGGTACTCCTAACGTCACCTTTTTTCAATATAGCGTCTATCTGACTGTTACATATATGTCTTATTAGGCCGGCCCCTACGTAACCGCCCTTCCACTTCACTCATATATATTCCTTTTGTCAATATATAGTTTTTTTAATTTGTACTTAGATCATAAAATAACTTTCAAAGAGAGCTTATGATAGGGCCTATTTTGAATAAAAATATTTTGACTTTTGACTTTGGCATATTAATTTGTTTTATTTGAGTTTATAGCTCTGCAACCAAAGATCGTTACAAATGAAACCTCAATATAATGTATCAAGCCGTATGGCACAGTGAGTGCTAGTTTTGGCGTGTTTACTGGCAACACTGGATTACGCGACTGTGGCGACGCCTCCAACTGCCACCTTATGTGGCGGGTACTCTAAGCAAAGTTTTAAGTTAATTGTGACAAGGAATAGATTTTTTTTTTATAATGTGTTATTTTGTCTTGACCAAATCTTACCTTATTTGATTCATCATTAGATTTTAATTTGTACAATAAGTTCATAGCTTTGCAGTCGCTGTGTCCGCATACTATGATATGCCGTATGTCGTTTATGATACATCCGAGCTCTAAGGCAGCCGGCTCACAACTGGTCATTTCATCCACGAAGTGCTCTGAATGGGGTATCACGTTGCCGGCATTTCGCACTGGAAATAAAAAGAATATCTCACAGTCAATGAAAGAGTAAACAGAAATAAAAATGATCGAAGAATGTTTGTTGAGATTTTAATGGTAGATACTTATAATTTACTGATTGCAATTATTTGATGTAATTTAGAATACAAAAATCGAAAAATATATACAAACAGGTACAATCAAGTCTATAAGATGAAATTGCAGGCATAAAGCATAGTTTTATGGGCAAAAGAAAATAAGTTATAAAAGGCATTATTCATTCTACGTATTACAACCAATACTACGTACGAAAATTTCGTTATAATCATACAAACCTACGAACATATCACCAACACTAGTTTCTGTAAATCGAGTAGGGATCATCCGGCTGTCCATGCAGGTATAAAATACGGCCTTTGGCTGTAGAGAAAAGAAAGAAAAATAACTTATTATTTTATCATAATAACTATAACTTTATAAACAGCAAGATGCATACGTGCAGGTATGAACCCTGAATTAAGTTCAGTATAGGTAGTAGATCTATAGCATTCAACGTAGTGTATAAAGTATTTAAAAATTTGACACAAAATACTATGACATTATTTTGACAATCCTCTGACAATACAGCAAATAACTTTTGAATTTTTCCAGAAAAAAATTAGTAGGTACTAAATAAATACTAAAATAAATATAACCTCTATCTATAGATAGTTGCTTGCTATTGCTGTCATAGCGGAGTAATAAAAACATCCTTCGAAACAAATAGCGACTTTCGCGTCTCTTCTCTACTTAAAGTTCTTGTTATAAACATTCACCATTTGGAGCAAAACTTGTAAGGTTAGTGCTTACCGTTGGATTATCCTTTACTGTTTCGAACTGTTTCACCATGGCTGCGCGGTCTAGGACCCGGTATCTCATGATACCTCGTAGGATCCTGTCCATCACTGCTGCTTGCAGCTCATGAAGACCAGTTGCGTTTGCTTGCGGCTAACACGCGAACTAGCTTCCGAGACGCAACTGACAACTATGACCTTCGTTAGCAATGTTATCGGCGTTCTGCCTTAATTATTCTAATATTTTGTTCATTTTCTTGCTCTATATTTATTGATTACCTACAATTTTTGATAATTATCACTACTTATAGTAAGATAATGGAGCCAAAAATATTTTGTATTTTTTTAATGGATGTATTTGCTTTGACTGTATAGCCTGTTTAATTCAGTATGCAAAATAAATGTAGCAAGTAGGACATTAGCAAAAATAATAGTAATCTTATCATTAGCAAGTCAAACTGTATTAAACATATTTATCAGCTAAATTTCAGTTTAATTAAAGATTAAGTTTTTCATAACAAGCTAGTCCAAACTTCAAAATGATGTAAATTTTCATAAGATGATCCAAGCATAATTAACTAAATCTTGTATATATTTCAAATTTTTCAAAAGCACAGGGAATTTCTTGATATATTGATTTTGTATGTATTTCCATCACATCACTTTATATCCAAGGTTACTGTAAATCTGTCAAAGTAATGTTATAATGCTAACTTATAAGAGCTATAAGATATAGCTATAAGAATAAGGTAAAATTTTTAAATCAGAGTTTGACAATTACATATAAAACATGCTTCTCAATCACTATCTGTTTCTGGATAGTCAGAGTTTTGTTTGAAATGTATGCAATTGCTAAGTGAGTGATTTATGGTCTTATCAAACCTGATATACTATTAGTAGTATTAAATTTTAAATAATTGTGCGTAATAAATTTTTGTTCTCTATTTATTTTAATTTATTTTATTTACATATATTCCAGATGGACCACTCCACGGGAGACCACAGTCCCCCAGCGGAGCTGACCATACCTGCTAACCATCGCTTTGTGGAGCCAGAAAAGAAGGTGAAGACCATAGCAGATATGGCTACGTGGGAGAAGTCAGAAGCATTCGTAGAATTCAATGGCTTCATAGCCCTACTCAATGAGGCAGTTAAGGGCAAACCGTGCAGCGTAGACTGCATCATGTCAGATAGAATTGTCAAACTGACAAACACCTTGACAACTGTTGAGGGCTACATAGAGGAGTTCCCACCTATTGACCAGCCGCAGAGGTTCGGCAACATGGCGTTCAGAGACTGGCTGAATAAGGTCAAGGTCAAAGCAGCCGCAATTCTACAAGACATGCTGCCTTCCAGTCTACTTTTTGCGATACCAGAAATAAAAATTTACTTTGAAGAAAGCTTCGGAAATGGAGTGAGGATTGACTATGGCACAGGACACGAGATTTCCTTTGTCATGTTCCTCTGTTGTTTGTACAAAATAGGGGCGCTAGAACCCGAAGACTATGTGGCTACGGTAGTGATTGTGTTCAACAAGTATCTGGAGTTGGCGAGGCGCTTGCAACAGACGTACCGCATGGAGCCAGCTGGCAGTCATGGAGTGTGGAGTCTGGACGATTACCAGTTCATACCATTTATCTGGGGAAGCTCCCAGCTGATTGATAATCCAAAGATATATCCTCCAGTGAAGTTTTTAGATGAGGATGTGATTAGAAAGTATGCAAAGGATTACATGTTCATCTCGTGTATTAAGTACATAACGGAGGTGAAGAACGGCCCCTTTGCAGAACATTCTAACCAGCTTTGGAGCATCAGTGCTGTGGGCTCGTGGGTGAAGATCAACCAAGGTTTGATGAAGATGTACAAGAAGGAAGTGTTGGGTAAATTCCCAGTGATACAGCATGTGTACTTTGGCAGTATTCTGTCCATGAAAAGATTCCATCCGAAATGAATGTAGAAAGTTAAACTGTTTTCTACGTTTTCTATCTAACAACTTAATTTTGTTTCTACAACTTTACTCAAACCTTTAAAAGTGTCCCAATGATTGTTATAATTTTATATGTGAAATAATAAGGAGAAGGCAATGGAAAAATTCTGTGATAGTAACTTATTAAAAAGTATTTATTGCCAATGCAAATTATGTGGAATTTCTTTGACAGAAATGAAAAGCCACTCCTATGAAGTGGACCAATGACAAAAAGGCAAACGCGTTCACGACCATTAACCCATGTAGGGTAGTCAGAGGTTCAGGTATCCATCTTCACTATCCCGGAGGTAGTAATTCTATGGCTACCTCGAACCCACATGTTAACCAGATAGTTAGTACTCAATGTGACTGGTGGTAAGCCATGTCGCCATTTACAAGCACTAACTATTACCTGGACCGTTGATATTGTAAATATATTTATGCTATCATTGGTACAAAGTATATCAAAACTATTTACTGAAAAACATTTAATTGGTGCATTTAAATCTTAAGAACCATAGGTAAAGCTTACTACGAGCAGTAGTACAAAAGTAGTACTTAGTATACTTTATGTTTAAGTTGGATGTATGTTTTGGAAGTATAGCTGACTAACATCATATGTATCCAGACAGCCTTAATATACCTTGATTTTAGTGTCAAATGTATGTTTAATAAAGAAATTCATATTAAAAATGTAGTTTTGTAAACTGAAAAATACTTTTTTGATATTAGATGCCCCAACATTACACATTAGGTACAAGCACATTATTCAGAGAAAATTATAACACTTCTCGCCATTGTTATCCTATTGGGGTAGTCAGAGGTCAAGTAAGAACTGCCATTTGAGTCATAGACATATGAAGCGATTTAGCAATAAGTAGCGATATTTTATTTACAAATATCGAATTAGACACAAATTGGTCAATAATTTTTTTTAAAGACCCTGCTAGGTGGACCGATGACCTGAAAAGATCGCAGGTAGTGGTTGGCTGAGGGTCACGAGTGATCTTGTTTTGTGGCGTAACCTTGGTGAGGCCTACGTCCAGCAGTGGACTGACATAGGCTGATTGATTGTAAGAGCCATATATTATGAGTTATTTTGGGACTTTTCAAAATATTCATTCATAAATCGTTGATATATTTATCTTGTTACTTATATCAATAACAATACCTCTGATAATCTTAGTGTTTGTTTCATTTGATAAGATATTCTTTTGTTTCCTGGTACCTACTGAACTATGATAAAATCGACTTCTGTTAGTAAAAATAATCTATAACTAGTGCAGTATAATAATACTAATACATGTTTGTGAATATTCTTGTTTTATTTCCAAGAACATATGGCCGTAATCCCAATGGGTCTGGACAAAACCTTGCGACTCAGTGACTCGAAGCCCACATTAAAACATTTGCTCTTAAATATGTAGATAAGTTAATAATAATAATATTTGGACATTATTACACCACTCGAACTAGCCCCTTAGTAAGTTCATTTAAGACTAGTGTTAAGGGTACTAGTCAACGTATATTTAAGAAATATATACGTATTATATATAGATAAATAAATATATTGCATATATAATCAACGACCAGACTGGAAAGCAGAAGAAAAGACTCGAAACCGAGGCTTCACAATTACCGATCCGGCAGCTAACCCATCGCGCCACGGTGGTCGTCTTAAAAAGTTGAGTGAACAAACACTACAAGATGAAGTAATTTAAATTAAACAACATACGTTATACTTAAAATATATTTAATAAATAAATACATTCGATACATCTAAAGTAGCGGAAAGTTTACACAGGCATTTGGCAGTTTAGATGAAATAAAAAATCTTATACAAATTGTTTGGTTACCATTGGAAATAACTACGTAAGTTATCTGAAAAGTATGTATCTTTTTGACCATGATGACGGTTTGATTAGAATTTTGGGTAAATAAAATTACATTTACACTAACAACTAATAAGTATTAAACAAAAATAAATTATACCCGAATAAAATTTCTTGCTCATTCATCAAGATTAAATTTTATTCCATATTTTCAGTATCTCGCGATTGCATTGCAAAGATTTCCGATTAGAAATATTTTCAATAAAATCACAGAGCGTTATTTTAACACATAGGTACTGAGGAACTTTAAATTCCTAATAATGTACAGGAGATTGATTAAGATAATTCAGTGTTTTTATATTATAATTACAAACATGTTACCATGTTAATTCATCAAAGAATCTCTTTGCAAAATTGATAAAATACGTTTTTTCGTTCGACTTCAATAAGAGAGCTCTGAGCTATTCACCATTGAGAATGCACTTTTATTTCAATCAGGCAATATAAGTTTCTACTGACTTTATTCTTTGGAACTTAAGTATTCAACTACAATAAGTAAATTTTTATTCACCCCGAAGCAGTTGAATAAACAAAGATATAGGCGTATTAAATCTACCGCGTAACTTCAGTAAACCATTCGCAATATTTTCTTTTATTTGAAGTCACGTGAATAAGCAAAAATGCTGAAATTTTTAAGTAATGGCATTTCTGCTCAACTTCATTTCTTTATACACAAACTTTAGGAGGCCAGCCCCTTCACATTTCCACAGATTAAACCTAGTAATTCAGAATGCAAGCAGTATCTGTGAATCTAAGCCTCTATGCTCTTCTTTTCCCGTGTTGCCATGTAGTTTTTGACCAGCGTGTAGCCAATGCCGACGGTGAGGGCGCCGACCACTGTTCCTTGGGCGATGACTCGGAGCTTCATGAGGAAGACGCTGGTGCTCATGCGGCCGCGGTTCTTGTACGTGTACGCGCCCCAACCTAAGGATCCTGCGAGACCGGCCAGACCTGGAAAGAGGGAGAGATACAATTAGTTATCAGTTAATTCGATGCCTAAAATATGAATAATTTATTAGTTGGTTGGGATGAGAATCATTTAAAAAACTAATAGTATCATAATTCACTGACATCTAAAATTCAGCAATCAACGTTATGATAGCGTGGTTAATAATATCGCATAATCGCGAAAGCAGTTATATTGGTAAATTAGAACTATAGATTGATTATTATATGTATAAATCATTTTGACTTCGTATATTATCTATGTAAATACATACATCTGCACATTCACGCCTCTACGTCCTCAACGGATTAGGCAGAGACATTCGGTCGCAACCTTGAACGAACCTGATTAATTTTTCTTCCTTCATTATCTATTAGCCATCTCAACGGAGTAATATGGTTTTCTGTTCTGCTCTATACGTGAACCCTAATCTAAAATTACAAATTTAAGCTCCATTCTTTCTAAATTTAGCATAACTTGATCGTATAACACCGCATACAAATTACTCTTGATGAGTGTTACGTTTGCTAAGAATCATAAAATATTATCTGTCTATATTCTGACAAGTTTGCGTGCATGCTTTATCTCATTGTAAATAATTGTTAGGAAGATGTTTTCAGTTTTTCTCACGACATATTTTAATTAGGGTCGCAATTTATAAAAACTCTATTCTGCAACGTTATAGTGCTCTAGAATTGCTGCTTCGGAAATTTGATTCCGAATTAAATCGGCATCTGTTATCATCGATTGAAATGACAAAAATACTTGGTAGTTGGGTGTATATAATAGCTATATTATGTTTAATTATAGATACAAGTGAATACCTATATACAAAGATGAAGAAAAAAGTTAGGGACAAGCAATCGAACTTGAATGAAACATAATTAGAATTCAAGCATAACATCGAAAAGGTCCTAAATTTGAATAAACTAAAACTACGATCATATAAATCCCCCCGTTTATATGATCATACGTGACTGACTGTTTGCTTTTGGTTTGATGCTATGATAACGTTATCAAACTATATTGGCAGCTTAGTAAGTAAATGTCCGAATTTCATTACATATTTATCGATGTCAGAGGATAGTAACGCATGAATTCAATTCGAGTCAACCAATTGTAGTCAGACCAAGGTTATTCCAAAGTCTGAAAAAAGAGATTGAAATTTTTGATACGTATATTTTTATAGTTATACCTAGTTCACCATGAAAATGATCCAATAAATAACGCGATCTTATAGTGAGTTTACTGTTGAGTAATCCATATTGTAATACCATCTAGCCTTTAATGGATATTTATAAATTATAATCAAATACCAAAAGAGCATGCATGGGAAGGTTAATGGATATGGTTAAGGTGAAGCAAGAGAGATTTGACAGCATCGTTCAAGCTGTCGATCAGTACTCTCTGCCTATGCCATCAGGAAAGTAGAGGCGTGAATATAGGTATGTTATCGACATTGTATTTTCATTATTCGTTACAGTAATACCTGTAGTATTATATTATCTGTGGTGATACTAAAGCAATACAGACTACCATACACACCGTAGGTACATTATCTCAGTATATTTTGTCCTAAATGTATGTACGATAATTAATATATAGAGTAGGTATATCCAGATTTGTTTCGATTGTAGTGAACCAACAATATTGAGGAAAATGACGAACTCTCTCACACCTCTAAAGAATAATAAGTATTTAATACAAAACATGGAATAATTTACAACCAGAATATAAGTAATTTGATTAAACACTAACAATGAATGATTGACAAAGAGTGAAAACTACATCTATTCCGATACATATGACAATTGTGACATATACGTATCTAATATCGGCAGTTCAAATCTAGTATTCAAATTTGTATCGAGTCTCCGATTATGAGTAATAGTTGTACTTCGTACGTGTAGATTACGTGACCGTAGTTGGTAGATGTTATTTACGCTATTTGTTCTACGTACGAGTATTTGCTGATCGAGTGGAACATATCTTGAGACGGTTATGTGTGTCAATAATCAATCAGGTGTCTCTTCTTTGTCGAGTTCATTTATTGAGCATTATTCATATTCTCTCACTGAAGAGAATTATGCTTTCTAAGAACCTGTGAGTAAGATAGGTAGGTGACTTACAATGTAAATAAATTATATTTGGAATATAATCGATTTTAAGTAATCCGTACTTTACATAATAGATAACATATTAATTGTGAAAATCGTGAAACAATAGCAGAAAATCTTACATGTGTTTAGTTCCGGCCACATACGCATTTACGAAATGTAGCGCTTAGATAAAAGCGCTCCCTCGAAAATTTGTAGTTCGTAAAATAAACTTACCAATAATCATGAAGGCGATTCCTTTGGATTTCCTAGCCAGCTTTTCGCCTTGGCTTTCATTTTGGTACTCGAAAACGGTCCTGTCTGCCATTATTTACGTAATAAAGCTATTCCTTGTAATTTTCGTCTATTTGAGTGATAACACGCCAAGGTCACGGTTCGAAATTGAGTCGCTCCGACCCAACCGCTACACTGCCGGAATAATACTAACAAACATCGAGCGAGGAGCGGAGAATCGCGGGACGTAATACTGCGTAACGATATCCTGTCAAGAACACGTGCACACGAAAGATATCGCGACAGAACAACTGCAAAATTCTTATCTTGTATGTTAAAAGAAGTTTAATTGAATAAATTTTGATTGACCCGTAAACTGGTGTATCTTAATGAAGAATTCGATATTGTATCCATTTCGGACGAGTGGGTGTTGCGTCATAATTTCGAGGTGGTCCGCCTGTTCTAGTGACGTTTTAACGGCATTTATGACCTTCCAATGTTAAAGCGTCTGCCTCTGATATTTACCTATGTATTGTCTTACTGAAGTATTGAATACGATGCGGTGTAATAGGAAAGTTTCTTATGTTTCCTATACACCGCACCGTACCAATAGGTCAGTGAAACAATATATAGGCCAATATAAATTTTTGATCTTCTTTACTAGATCAAGACAAAAAAGACAAATAAACGCGTTTACGTAACCCTTGCGGGATA